>NW_006497508.1:443285-454535 GCF_000471905.2 Amborella trichopoda
CTGCAGATGCATCTGTATTCCAGCAGCACCCTTATATTTATTATTTATTATGTGCATAGTTATGATGATATATATGATAAAGTATATCATGTAAAACTATTTGTGTTTCCTCGGGTATACTCTATTTCGAGTGAAAAATAGAAATATAATTTTCAAAAAATTAAAATTAAAAATTTTAAATGAAAAGTATTCATTTGTGATTAAAAATGAATTTCTAAATATTAGATCAAAAAATTACTTATCAATTGTGATAGAATAACAATATAGTATACTCCCATAAGAGTATGTTATACAACTTTCCAAAACCAAAAGAACATGAGGCAAACACAACAATAGGTTACTTTCCAACTTTTTACAAAATGACCAACACAAAAAGCGACAATTGAGTCTTTGAGTATCTAATAAAAATAAGAAAAAGTTTATATAAATGCGAGGCTCTAAACAATCAAATTAGGGCACACCTAAAAAATTTCACTAGAAGAAGTTGTTTTGTTGCTCAAATATCCTCAAATTCATCATCTCAACCTCAAGATGTATGAATATGAGAAAAAAACTAGATTTCAAGTTTTGGAAATATTGCAACTTGGAATACATTTTTGGACCTCAATTTTTTGTGGATATGTGAACATTTATTTTTAAAGAAAAATGGTCAGTCTAGATGATTTGTTGCAATATGTACTATTTTTACAATTTGGAATCCTAATTTTTATTATAGCCATATTGTTCAATTCGAGATGATTGATTTAATGGTTTTCTAATGCTTGAATTGCAATTTTTGATGAATTATGAAGTGGGGGTTTATATAGTTTGATAGGATTGTGGCCCTATCAAACCATTACATTATAAAAGAATAAATTATAGTTATATACATAAGGTAAAAATTACTTAAAAAAATGTAGTTATATAAATAATGTAAAATTACTTAATTTTCATTATTTGAAGGAAAATATAATAAAATATTTAATTATTTGAAACAAAGTACTTCATCGATTTATAATTTCTTAAGTGAAAATTCTCTAAAAACAAAATCCATTTTTATATAAAGTAAATATGTTGTAAGTAATTTTAATTTGTATATTACTCCCATAATATAAATTAAATTATGAATATTTAGAATATAAAAACAATCACTTTATGTGCAATTTCGGAATACAAAAACTTAAAATCTTAATTAAATTTAAGTACATAATTACACAATACGATGAATTGGGGGTGCCTGGGCATAGTTGGCTGCTTGTTGTTTATTTGAAAATACAAGAAATCTTTATCATTTTGAAAATAATCTTTTAACTGCTTATAATTTCTTAAGCGAAATTCTCTAAAATAAATATGGGTTCTATAATAAATTTCAATCTATACTAAGTAAGTTATACTTTTTTTTTATTAATTGTAAATATTTATTTTAAAAGCTATATGAATTTAATTAAATATGAATTTAGAGTTGTAACTATAAATTAAATTTCATAATTGGCCAATGTCATAATTAATAAAAAAACTAACTTAAATAAATTTTTATTCATAAATAAAATTGTTATTTTTTTATAAATACTATACAAAAGATCACATATTTTCATTCTTTTACTTGGCAGTTTGATGATTAAATAAATAGCTGTATATATATCTACCTAACTTTATAATATAAATGCATGAGACTTTACAAGCTTGTATATAATTTAAATAGTAATAGTAATAATAACATTACAAAATGTCAATGGGTTATGTATTTCCTCATGTACATGATCCCTCAACTCAAACCCTATGTTTAAGTTTTCAAAAAACTAAAATTTCAATTATTTTTTTAGAATATCCATCAGATGGTAAATCTTTAAAATTTAGAACTATAAAATGCAATTAAGTAAGAAAAAAAAAAGTATTTCTGGAATTAGAAGATTAAAATCATGATACTCTAAATTAGTTTTAAATAAATTCTACATTCATGAATAAAATTTTTAAAATAAATTTGGCATAAGTTAAGCAGGTAGTACAGCATAGTGCCACCATATAAATGACACATTGTACAAATGTAAAATTAATTAAAGGCCAACCTACAATATAGTCTAGCAAAACTATAATAAAGAACTTCCATTATTTAACTTCCTGGCAATCCAATACACATGCCCATTTAAACTCTGTAATGAAAAAATTTATGAAGTTTAAATAAATTTTACATTTATTTTAACTTCCATAAAATAAATTTTACACATATTGAATAGGTAACACAACATAATGCTACTACAAAAATAATGACTTATACTGCTCAAAGCAAAAGTTTACTAAAGATTACTATAAACTTTTTGATGAGCGTCCAAATTACTGCAAAACAAAATTCTTTTCAAACAATAAAATGTACATTTCAGTATAAAATAATTGTTTTGCAAATTATATTAATATAAGGTAATTAATTTATCATTTTTCATATATTGTAGTTGAATATATCTATAATATAAAAATATTTAATCGGGTCACTTATATGTTATAAATTAGGATGCGGTTTTGATAGGGCTGCAACCCTATTTATTAAAGTTGTGCTGCAGCCATTTGCACCGTCAATTTATGTGGACGGTGCAAATTTTGTGCAGTTCTCGATGTAGGAAATAGGGCCTTCTCGTGTCTTGTGTTACAGCAAAAATAGGGGTTTTAGGGTTTTCTCTAGTGTTTAAAAAATCACCGATCCAATCCAGAGTAGGGTGATCCAGATCGGGTATCGGTAAAACCAAACAGCTCCAATTTTTTTTTTTTTTGAAATCCAAGTTTTTTTTTGCACACTTGGCTTGGCTTTTTTGGCGTCGTTACACGTGGTTGACATTTTCTTACATGTCTATTGTCTTTTAAGACTAGGTGGCCTTGCCATATAATAGCTTTGCACTATGCCCTTGATACCTTAAGTTGCACACCTTGTGCCATATGTTTGATATAGCGACTTGTACCATGTGTTTTATATAGTGAAGTTCTGCTTCATCGTTTCGATGTGGGGCAAATGTTTTTTGCCTATTCACTCTATCGTATTAATGTCTATTGTTAAAATTAACTTAAGCTTTTTGCTATAAACAATAACCCTTTTATTAGATATTAGGCATTAAGTTATTGGTCGATAGAGATTAAAAAGAAAGAAAATAGTACTAACTTATAGGATATTAGAACAACAAAAAATAATATTAATACTAGTTTATTGACCATTAAAAAAATTAACACTAGCCTAAACCACTTTAAATCTATTTAAAAGTTGCTTTGTCAATTATCCCACATTGCAAGTATGATAGTTATATATTTTTTTAATTTTATTATAATATAATTACAAATTTATGTTTCTAAATTCTATACTTTTGTAGATTTATTTATTTGTAAGGGTCACACCTTTGTTTATTATTAGTAATTATACATTGATAACCAAATCTTGTATTTTATTAGTTTATTTATTTACATTATAAATTATATAATGTATTATTTTTATTATAGCCGTAAATAATTTTTTTTAAAAATTTAAATGATATTATAAGACAAATTTTAAATTTATTCATACATGGAAAGAATATTTCAATATTCGCATGGAAAAAATGAAAGTATTTGATGTAATACCCCCATTGCTTATTCGATTCCTAAAAATCAACATTTATAATGATTTTTAATAATTTTTTTCGATTTTTTAAGGCTGAATCTGACCGATTCGACTGATTTCAGATCTGAAAACGCTGATTCAACGATCCGGATGGGTTTTTGAGGTGCTCGATTCAGGACACCGATCCATTTTTTAAAGCACTGGTTTTCTCCATTGCCTTAATAAATAACGAGTTATTTTTGAAGATCTATTTTTGTTACGACCCCGACCCCGACCCCGCCCCCACCCCCTCCCCCTATCCCTTAACCGTACGTGACGGAGGGTGACCAAGTGCGGGTTTGTGATCCTAAGATAGCGTATGTCACTCAGGTCGAAGTGGAGCCAACACCTTTATCTTGATAATCAAAGCAAACCATGAGAAATAACTAAATCAATAATTCCAGGTACAGGTGAACAATTAAAATTTGGAGAACCCATACATCAATAAAAGGGCACTACATAAACTTCTTTCAAAAAAAAAAAATTTACACTTGAGTCGGAGGCACCAAGGCCCAATAGTACATATTTTCCAAAAGAAACAAAATTTGAGGCTAAACTGCCCAACCACCTACAACATTTGAGTTTCTTCTCAAGTGAATAAGACTACAACTCCTAACCGCCAATCGCGAGCTTCTGGCCCGCGACCTGGCATTATCAATCTACAAGAGGGGAGATATAGGGAGATGAGCTATAACGCTCAGTAAGTAGATCTAAGTGCTATGCACCATTAATGACCCTATTCATGCATCATAAGCAGTTTTTACAATTACAAGAAGTCATAATGCAGCAATCATGTAAATCAGTAATCAGATCAATGCATCAATTACAGGCCTCATATCCAAATGTCAGTTATCATTCAATTATTACAATCATCAGCATTCACATTCACTATTCAAGTATTACCCACTCACTCCTTAGCTCACGTGCTCACAAAGTAGAGGCCCTGTCCATCAGGCTAAGCCAATCCCATTGCTTAAGACCTCTACTGTACCTCAGAAGCGAGGGCAATGACAAGTGGGTAAATCCACTTCGTAATGCCCTCATACTCACTCACACGGTCCCCAGCACGCATTGGGGTTTTCGATAGGCACTTACCTTGCAAGATATCATGCACTAATCTCATCATATAAATTTCGGGGGATGCGACCCTCCCATTCTATTTTCACCTAATCTCATTCTATCATTCAGCGAGTTAGGAAATATTGCCGGCATCACTTTTCTCAGTATAACAGTATCCACTACCGATGGGTGTCTGTCACGTAGTGGTCAGTGTCACAGTGCCATATAAAATAGTACCCACTACTAGTGGGTGTCCCATTGCGTAGTGGTCATTATCACGGTATTATATCATGTTCAAGCATTTAATTCATTCATGTTAAATCAATGCTTTATGACAGATAATTCAAAATTTCATCATGCAAAGTTTGAGTCTTACTCAGAACTATCTAGTAGTCTCATAACATTAAGACACCTAACATAAAACACCCATTATATGAGAGCTATCATATTGCATTTACGCTTAGCAATCAGCAATAGTATAACGGCACTTGTCATGTAACATTCGTCATGAAACTATCACAATAGCATGTCATTCATCAATTTCCACACAACACAGCTGCATAGCACCGTTCACATAACACTATGGCATTTAGTATTCATCGCATGAAAATTGTCACATAGCACTCACGCTTATCGCTTATCAAAGATAACACTATGCCACTTGAGTTGCTGAGTGAGTAATCCAGTAAAAGGTAACACACTACGAGCATTGGACTAAAATTTCTGTGACGTGTACTGGTGATGTACCCATCTTCTAGAGAGTGTAACTCCCAATCTAGGGAGAATCTCAAAATGGTTCAAACATGCAACTTTAAGCTCATTCATAGATATTTCAATTGGTGGCTATTTGGAAGCGATTGGGCATCATTTGATAGCCCATAAGCTCGATGCAAAATAGGTGACAGTTGCTGAAAATTCCAACAACTATGGGTAGTGATATACCCTATCATTTTGAGGCATATTTCTTGATTTATGTAAAATTTTAACATGGTGCAAAAGCAACATTGTATTAAGCAAGCATATCTTTCATTCAAGACCGATTTGAGCCCATTTGGACATCGTTTGGTCATTGAAACATTCGTTATAAAGACCCTCACAGTTCCTGAAAATTTACTTTTTGAAAGTTTGGTATGCTTCAATTAAAATACAACCTTTCATAAGCCAAGATACAATTTGGCGTAAAACCTCATTCACGTTAAACTAAACTTGCAAGTGAGCTACTCCATAAACTTAACAAGTTTATTTGCAATACTCAATCAATCATTCAACCTCATTTTAATTCAACTACATCCTTACCCTTTATTCTATCATTTTCCTCATCTTTAGTCCTTGAAATCCATTACTATCAAATTAATTGATGCATGAGCCCTAAACCTACTTACCTGATGCTCACGGTGTCTTAAAACCTCCCATTCGTGGGCCTCCTGAAGCCAAGCAAGGGCTTCTCTAAGGGAAGCAATTCACTTTCACTTTGCTTCTTAAAGAGAGAGAGAGAGAGTATGAGAGCAAGTGAGGAAAACGACGGTAGAAAGGGAGAGGAGATGACTTAACTACTTAAGGTGGGTGGGATCCACTGTGGCTGACTGGTAGGTGGAGATCACTGTAGCTGACATGCACGACACTGACAAGTGCAGCACTGACACGCACGGTTCTGATAGGCGCGGCGCTGACAGGTACCACAATGGTCACATCTTCCCTTTTCACTCACGGTGCTAAGCACATACGGCGTTGCCTTCCCTTCCCGAGTGGCGTTACCTCTCTTCTGCCTTCATGCGCGACGATGCTCCTCTTCACGCGCAGCGGCACTCCACTTCATGCACGATGTTAGTCCACTTCACGTGTGGCAATGCTCCATTTCATGCACGGTGATAATCCATTTCACGCCCGGCGTTAGTCCACTTCATTCACTTCCCTTCCGTTCACGCACGATGTTGCCCCTCCTTCTTTTGATTCTATTCCTGTGCACGTCTCGTGGCCAGGAAAATTTGAGGCCCTTACATCATCGCCCCCTAAAAATGGATTTTTTCCTCAAAATCATACCGTTATTAATAAAAAAAAGGTGGGGGTACTTCTCTTGGATTTTTCCCTATGGTTCCCATGTTGATTCTTCTCTTGAATGATATTGCCATTGTACCCATACTGCACAAAACCTATACTCTCCTGTCTAATATCCCAATTGGTCGTTCAACATAGGTCAAGTCTTCCCTGATCGGGATTGGTTCGTACTCCAAAACATGGAACGGGTCAGGCTGATATTTTCTTAGCAGTGATACATGAAAAGCATTGTGAATGTTGGCCAATTCAGGTGGCGAGGCAAGCCAGTATACCATGTTCCCAACCCTTTCTAGGATTTCAAAAGGTCTAATGAATCGCGGGCTCAATTTTCCTTTCTGCCAACTCTCATTATGCCCTTAGTTGGCGATACTTTCAGGAAGACCGGATCACCCAGTTCAAATTCGAGGTCTCTCCTGCGATTGTCGGCGTAACTCTTCGACCGACTTTGGGCTGTCTTGAGCCATTCTCGAATTAAGGCAATCTTTTTAGAGGTTACTTGAATAATTTCGGGCCCCAATAATTTTCTCTCGTTCACCTCATCCCAACAGATGGGTGACCTACACTTTCTTCCATATAGGGCATCATACGACATCATTTGAATACTGGCATGGAAGTTGTTGTTATAAGCAAACTCTATTAGAGGCAGATGGTCCTCCCATCTTCCCTTAAAGTCAGCAACACATGCCCTCAGCATGTCTTCCAAAATCTGAATGGTTCTCTTTGATTGCCCGTCTGTATGGGGGTGAAAGGTGGTGCTAAAGGTAAGTCTGGTTCCCAAGGCTGACTGCAGACTTGCCCAAAACCTAGAAGTGAACTTGGTGTCACTATCAGACACGATGCTGATAGCTATTCCATGTAACCTTATAATTTCCCTGATGTATTATTGGGCCAGCATAATTAGGATATAGCTCGTGCGGACTTGTAAGAAATGGGCAGTTTTAGTAAATCGGTCCACAATTGTAATAATCTTGAAATTTCAAAATAAATAAATAATAGTGTTAATAGAATAAATACAATAAAAATAAATAAATAAATAAAATAAAATAAAATACATAATGAAATATTTAGAACGATAATTCATGGTGACAAAATGCACCACGAGGACCATCTTTCTCTTACGCAAAATTACCCCTCAATTTAAATATGGACCCAGGCTTCTTAGATATTTGATTAATAATTCAAAGTTACTATTTTTCAAATAGTTTTTTTTTTTATGCTAGTCCATTCCTTTAAGGTGGACCTTTGGTCCATCAGCTCTTTTATCATAATTGCATGCAAGCGTCCAAAACTTTTCTTCTTGCCAGCATAAGTAAAGCTGACGTGCCTCCATAAGATGCTGCTTAATTGTAATATTGTGTCGTGGCAGTACGATATATTTCGGTTAACCCTCTATTTGACACACTTAAATGATGCGTGACGTTTTGCATCATGCGTGTTAAGCCATGTATGCTTTATAAAAGAAGTTGTTCTTTGGTCTAAAGAGAGTCACTGAAAAGCCTTTCGGGTATCGTACTCTCTCTCTGCCCTTTTAATCCTCTATCAGTTCAAGATTTATTGAGACGAACTATCTCTCATATGTGATAGACAGACAGTTGAAAACCTCGTGTGCCTCAACCCAAGCTATTTTTATTTTTTTTGTTCAAATCCAAAGCTTTACTTCTTCTCAAGATTTTACCCATGGTGCTCTCACCGCTCTTCTCTCTTTAGCCGAATTTTATCGAAGTTCTCTCTCAAATATTTTAGGTAAGTAACATCGTCTTTCTGAAAAATAGTCTGTTTTTAATAAATAGTGATATTTACGTCCAGGATTTTTATTTTATAAGTTTTGTGTGTAAGTGACATCATTTTCCTGAAAAATAGTCTGTTTTTAATAAATAGTGATATTTCCATCCAGGATCTTTATTTTATAAGTTTTGTGTGTAAGTGACTTCATTTTCTTGAAAAATAATTCATTATTTTAAAAAGGAAATGAAATAATTACTTCTGCTTATTATCATGAATTTTAAGCATGATAAATTTTATGCACAAGTGACCTCTTTATTTTGAAAAATAATCTTTTTAATAAAATTGTGATATTGTATCTATGTTATAAATTTTAAATGCTATAAATTCTTAGAAATAAATTTATTTATTTTTCTTGTCTATTGTTAGAAAATTTTAGAGAATTTATTTACTGAGTAGCCAAACTCATCAAACTATGGTAAACATTTTTCAAGATAACTGCGGTTTCATTTTGAGTGCTCGTCGGGATCAACTCTGGAAGATATTGTTGTTGTGCTAGCTTAACTTTCTTTTGTTACCTTGTAAGAATTCGCCACTGTAAATTTGTCCTATCAATAGATGTATATAAGTTTTGTCTGTCACATCTCAGGAATAACAGTATTGTAAATTCTTGGGGTGTGACAATTATGGTATCAGAGCAATAAGTTTAAGATTCTTAGGAAATTTAAAAAAGAATGTACTTAAAATCACATTTATTACGTTTACAGACTGGACGAAGTCAAGATCCAAAATAGCTGGAGCTAATATGGAAGGAATTCACAAAGCCTTGGAAAATATCGTTGCTCTAATGCAACATCAGATGGAAAACAACAATCCACCCAAGAAGTCTGTTACGGAAAATGGTGGGAGTAATATCGAACAATTTAAAAAATTGAACTCACCTTCTTTTAAGGGTGTTGTAAACCCACTGGAAGCCGAGGGATGGATTATGCAATTGGAGAAAATATTCGAAGCCATGGAATGTCCTGATGATAGGAAGGTGGCCTTGGCAGTTTTTATGTTAGAAAGTGAAGTACAACACTGGTGGCGAATGACAAAAGGAGTATTGGTCAAAGAAAATAAACCATTGACTTGTGAAGTATTTCTAGAGGCATTTAATGAAAAGTATTTCCCATATTTTATTCGAGACCAAAAAGAAATGGAATTTCTAGAATTAATCCAAGGAAATCGGACATTAGCACAGTACGAGGCCAACATATGATTAATAATGAGGCAAGAAAGGTGAAAAAATGTGAAAGGGTTCTCAAGCCAACTATTAGAAGCAGAATATCAGTCTTAAAATTGAGAACTTATGTTGAAATAGTGGATAGAGCCCAAATTGTTGAAAAAGACTTCGAAGATTATCAAAAGATAAAAATTCAGAAAAGTCATGTTAGACCCACACCATCTAACCGACAGTTTGAAAGGCCAAACAAGAAGCCAAGGCCCTTGCCACTTCAAAGCTCAATAGAACCATGTAGAAAATGTGGGAAAAACCATTGATCAAGCCTTTGTTATTGGAATACCGGAGCCTATTTTAAATATGGAAAATTGGGACACCAGATTAGACAATGTCCTAGCTTACAGACGCAGCAGCTTCTAAAGCAGGGAGAGATAGCTCCAAAGCCTCAGATGAAGGGAAGAGTATTTGCGATCCGACAAGACGCTTAGGCCTCAAAATCAGTGATCCAAGGTACTCTTACTATCTTCCAAAAAGTGGCTCATGTTTTGATTGATCCAGGATCTACTCATTCATTTGTGTCACAACACTTTGCATGCCACTTAAAGGTAAAACCAGAACAATAGGAATACATTCTAGAGGTAGCCACACCGATGGAAAATTTAATTGACACCAATATAGTATACAAGTCCTGTGTAATAAAGATAGAAGAAAAGGAACTGTTGGTTGATTTAATACTTCTAGAAATTCAAGATTTTGATGTAATCTTAGGCATGGTTTGGCGTTCTGCATACCATGCAAGTATTGATTGTTATAAGAAAATGTTTACCTTTAGTATTCCGAATCAACCAGTATTTTACTTAAATGGTATCAAAGAAGACTTCCCATCATATTTAATCTCTTGTATTCGAGCTAATCGCCTCCTTCGAAAAGGGTGTTAAGGCTTTCTTGCCTATATCAAAGAAGATAGAAAGGAAGAGATAAATTTGGATACCATTCCGGTCATCCGAGAATTTCTCGATGTTTTCCCTGAAGAATTATCAGGATTACCGCCTGACAGGGAAATTGAAATCTCTATTGAATTATTACCAGGGGTAGCCCCAATTTCTAAGGCACCTGCAGAACTTAAGGACTTAAACAACAATTGAAAGAATTATCAGATAAAGGTTTTATCAGGCCCAGTGTGTCACCTTGGGTTGCTCCGGTACTGTTTGTTAAAAAGAAAGATGGGACCATGAGATTGTGTATCGATTATAGACAGTTGAACCAAGTGACAGTGAAAAATAAGTATCCTTTACCTAGAATTGATGATTTATTTGATCAATTACAAGGATCACAAGTGTTTTTAAAAATTGATCTTAGATCGGGATACATGTTGCTAATGTTCCCAAGACAGCTTTCAGAACAAGGTATGGCCATTATGAATTTTTAGTCATGCCTTTTGGATTAACCAATGCACCAGCTGCATTTATAGATTTGATGAATCAGGTCTTTAAGCCCTTTTTGGATAAATTTATTGTGGTATTCATCGATGATATTTTAATTTATTTAAAAAATCAGAAGGAACATGAGCAACATGTAAGAATGGTATTGCAAGTAT
>NW_006497508.1:466099-481069 GCF_000471905.2 Amborella trichopoda
AGAGAGAGAGAGAGAGAGCAAGTGAGGGAAACAACAGTGGATAGGGAGGGGAGAGGGCTTAACTACTTGAGGTGGGTGGGATCCACTGTGGCTGATTGGTAGGTGGAGATCATTGTAGCTGATGTGCATGGCTCTGACAAGTGGCGATGACACACACGGTTCTGACAGGCGCGACGCTGATAGGTATGGCAATGGTCATATCTTCCCTTTTCACTCGCAGCGCTACTCATGCACGGTGTTGCCTTCCCTTTCCGCACGATGTTACCTCTCTTCTGCCTTCATGCTCGGCGATGCTCTTCTTCACGCGAGGCGATGCTCCACTTCACGCGCAGCGTTAGTCCACTTCACGCGCGGCGTTAGTCCACTTCACGTGCGGCATTAGTCCACTTCACGTGCGGCAATGCTCCATTTCACGTGCGGTGATACTCCATTTCACGCGCGGCGTTGCTCCATTTCACGCGCGGCGTTGCTCCATTTCACGCGTGGCCTTACTCCATTTCATGTGCGACTTTAGTCCACTTCATTCACTTCCCTTCCGTTCACGCACTGCTTTGCCCCTCCTTCTTTGATTCTATTGCCGTGCGCATCTCGTGCCTGAAAAAATTTGAGGTCCTTACAGTTTTTTGAGCAAAGCATGGTAATGAAAACCTAAAAATTTCTCACAAAGTGAAAGGTTTTCCCACTCAAGCTTTTATACTAAAAATTACACTAAATTCTCCTTGGAACAAGAAATAAATGGTAACCAATTTCTTGAATGAAAGCAAAAGGAGTTCCCTGATCTCTTTCCTTGTTTCCCTTTGTTAATTTCAAAACTTGAACTTTTGAACAAGATCAAGGCTTATTCATGTTCAGGAAGCTCAATTTAAGAGAATCTATTGTAATTCAAATGAACACAAGCCCCAAAAGAGCGAAGAGGCGGTTTCAATTTTCACCTGTGAAGACAATGAAACCCAAAAGCTGCAAAATGAAAATGACCCAAAGCTCCATCTCCCTTAATTAAAAGCAAAGCCTCTTCAATGGTATGCTGCCTTAACCATATAACACGTCTTTATCCCCGCTAATCCAAAAACAATTAAGTACATCTAGGAGGTAACCGAGGCTTTAGGTGCCCCGGTTTCTCTCATTGATTTCGGTTTAAAATTCACACCGTCCAATGTAATGGACGGTTTACAGGGCTGCAGCCCAACTTAATGTAATAGGGCTGCAGCCCTATCAAAACATTTTTCTATAAATTATAACTTATAAATATATAACCAAAAAATATATAAGTTATGAAGATAATTAATAACTTATAAATAATTAAATTATTTTTGTAAGTTGTAATAAATTATAACTTATAATTAGAATAAACTCCAAAAAAAGTTGATTAAAAATCTAAATGGCTTAAAAATACAACATCAATTACAGACTGACCTACAATATCATATGTGAAGATCACAATAAAAAACTTTTAATCTTCTAGGCAATTAAAACATAAAGCCTCTACATCAAGGTGTAATGTGCATATCCCTTTGAAATCTATAATGAAACAATATATTCATTTTAAATAAATTCTATATTCATATTGACTTCCTTAAAATAAATTTCACACAAGTCAAGTGGGGTAGCACAAAATAGTGCCAACACAAAAATGACACATTACACTGTTATAAACTTAATTAAAAAATAAATATGAATTATATAAAAGCAAACTCGACTTATACATTTAAACTATATAATTAAAAAAAGGAAAGTATAGAATGAGACCTTTTACTTTTGGTACAAGG
Source organism: Amborella trichopoda (assembly GCF_000471905.2). Next base: position 467,866 of record NW_006497508.1, read on the forward strand.
TGATCACATTACTCTTGACCATTTGGATGTGAAATTGGGTAGTTGAAATTATTCCATTGACCGTACTCAAACTTCAAAAGGAATTTTTTCGAACTTTGTGATACATCCAAGCTATCAAATTTTACATCAAATGGTTGAGAGGAATTGTGACCACCTTGTATCAAAAGTAAATGGTCTCATTTATACAATCCCATAAAAAATGTGTGTAGTTTAAATAAATTCTACAATTATGTTAATTTCTTTAAAAACTGTGGGTAGTACGAAATAATGGCACCACAAAAGACGCATTTAACTGTACTAGGCAATAGTTTACTTAATATTAATACTTCTTTAAAATAATTTAATGCGAGTCGAGCGGGTAACGCAATATAGTGCTACCACGAAAAAGACATAGTCCATTGTTCTAAATAGTAGTTTACTTCAAATTATTATTAGTTGAATGTTAAGTTTGAATCTTAATCAATTATTTATACCTTTATAAGTATAATATCAATTTGTCAGTCCCATTATAAAATTTTAGTTTTTAAGTTTCATTTGTTCTAATTCCTTATACGTTACATGGGTTATTCTTACACAATCTTACCATTGAAAATTTTCATTATTGCTTTTCACTAGGTATCTCTAGATCCACTTAGCGTTGGCATCTAAACTCATCACACAAGTTAAGCTAGCAACATAACATATCACCATGACAAACATATCTATGGACATCATATGATTTTTTACTACAAAATTACATCTTATGATAAAATTTGATGGTGCACCTTACTTTTATTGTTTAAGGCATAGAGGATAAAAAACAAGGTTTGACAAAAATAAGGGAAAGAAAAATAGTGCAAAAAAATAAAAGAAGAGATAAACACAAATATTTATGTGGTTCGGCAAGTTGCCTATATCCATAGAGCAGCAAAATTCTCTTCCACTAATAAGAAAAAGACCATACAAACATGAATAATACAAGGGATTACAAACTCTACTTTTCAAGCATTAAAACACGATATTTCCCTCACTAGAATATCCACCCAAGGACTAAAAAAAACTAACCCTTTTTACTCTCTCTCGATTTCTTGTACAATCTTTTCTCTTTACAAGACTTAACCCAAGGAGACTCACGTGATATCCTCTCTCCAATTCCTATTAGGAATAGGATAACACAATCTCTCCTAAGATTTACCTTGCATAATATTAGGATATTCTTTCCCATAAAATAGGAAGTTCACCTGAGAAGAAGTAATCACGTGATTTCCATAACCATATGGATTGACACCCTAAAAAATAGGATCTCCATAAACTTACGGAAATTGGTTGTTCACCAAATATCTCAAGTTACTTAATAATAGGAAACTTGGATTCAACGTATATCCAACATTCTCCTACTTGAAGACATGTTTCTGTTCTGACCAGTCTACTCCAAGAACTTGTTGCCCACGAGTTACTAATCATCAAGTAACCTCAAGCCCCAAGGAAGTTCTGCACAAGTGAACTTCTTATTCCTTATGGGATTAGTTAACATATCTATTAGATTGTCATCAGTATGAGATTTTTTCCATCTTTTACCACATCACGAATAAAGTGACACTGAACATCAATATGCTTAGTCGTGGCATAGAAGGCTGAATTCCTTCTTAGAAATAAGGTACTTTGGCTATTACAAGTAACTTGTTTAGCCATATTGCTTCTTTAGATGCATGAGTAAGTAGCATTTATTCAGCCTATGTAGAAGACAACGCCACCACAAACTCCAACCTTGATAACTAACTAACTGCACTACCTCCCAAAGAAAAAACATATTCGGTAGTAAACCTTCTTTTATCGAAGTCACCTACAAAGTCATCATCGACATAACCAGTGATTTTCAAATCCATTGCATAATAACAAATACTAGTGTTGCAAGTTCCTTTTAAAAATCGAAGGGTCCATTTTACAGCGGTTAAGTGATCATGGCTAGGATTTGTCATATATCTGCTCACAACTCCCATTATTTGTGCAATGTCAGGTCTGATATTAACCATAGCAAACATGAGGCTCCCTACTGTTAATGAATACGATACTTGAGACATCTGTGTCTTCTTTGCGTCAATGCTAGGACATTGTTTTGAAGATAACGTCATATGCACAAGAAATGAGGTACTAACTGATTTGACATTCTGCATAATGAAGCATCGCAAAACCTTCCCTACATAACTCTTTTGAGTTTTTCTGTTATTCCTGTTTCTAAGTACACTCATCCCAAAATTTAGTTAACGAATCCCAATTCTTTCATTTCAAATTCCCTACTCAACTAAGCTTTAAGTGTTGCAATATTCTCCTTGTTTGGTCCTGCAACAATCATGTCATCGATATATAATAACAAGATAATAAAGCTTCTATCACCATAGCCACAAAAATAGGCACAATGGTCCGCTTCACATCTACGAAAATTCAAGCTCAACATGAAACATTTAAATCGTTTGTTCCAACACCTCGACACCTGTTCAACCCATATAAGGATTTCTCTTTAGCTTCTTCAATAAAACACTCAAGTTGGGTCATATAAATTTCTTCTTTTAAGTCACTATGAAATACAGCTTTCAAATTTAATTGTTCCAACTTCAAATCAAGAACAACAGCCATAGCCAAAACAATTCTAATAGTGAACATGCGCACAACGGGAGAAAAAAATCTCACCAAAATCAATACTTGATATATGAGCATAGCCTTTCACAACTAATCGAGCTCTGTACTTTTCAACAATATCTTCAGGGCCTTTCTTCTACTTGAAAACCCACCCACCTGCAACCAATTGCCTTTCACTTATCTGGTAGTTCGACAAGATCCCATATTTTATTTTTTCGCAGGGCTTCCATCTCTTATTCTATAGATGTCATCTATTGACCGGCTTCATCAACCTCACGTGCCTCACGAAAAGACACTGGCTCACACTCCTCTATTAGGAAATCATAAGATAAGATATAATTGTTAAGCCTTACATGAGCCTTTTTAGGTCTATCAAATCTTTTTAATTCAATATCACGTAAATATTCTTCAAGCTCTTGGACAATTTCAAGTTCTTGGTCCTAAGCACCATCTCGCAGGCTCTCATGGGTGCATTCCACCTCGACAATTTTTGTATCTGGCTCATCTTTCTTTTTCTACATGGAATTTTAATTGAAAATAACATCTTGGCTAGCTATAACCTTGTGGTCAGTAAAATCCCACAATCTGTGCCCCTTTGTACCATCAACATAGCCAAGAAAAACACACTTTTTGGATTTTTCGTCCAACTTAGTTCTTTTCTCCTTTAGAATCAAAGAATATGCATCATAATAAAAAACACAAAGGAAAGAATAATCAACAGGTTTACCTATCCAAACCTCTTATGGTGTCTTGTAGTCAATAATAGAAGTAGAAGACTTATTGATTAGGAAACAAACTATACGAACTGCTTCTGCCCAAAAACAATTCTCTAATCCAACATCACTCAATATACACCTGACATGCTCCATAATGATACGATTCATCTTCTCGGTAACACCATTTTGTTGAGGTGTTCCAGGAACTATCAACTGCTTAGCAATACCATGCTTATTATAAAAATTATTAAATTCACTAGAATAAAATTCTTCTCGTTATCAATTATTAGACACTTGATGCTCTTACCTCCCTGATTTTCTACCAAGACCTTAAATTTTTAGAAACAACTGAAGACATCTGATTTCTTTTTCAGCATATACACCCAAATTTCTCTCGAAAAATCATCATTAAAAGTGGCAAAATATGCAGCACCCCCATAGAAACAACATGTTCTTCCCATCTATACGAATGAATCAATTCCAAAAAATCTGTACTTTTAACAGTGGATAAAGCAAAGCATAATTTTTTCTTGGATAAAGCAAAACACAATTTGTTCTACTTTCCAAATAAATATGACTTACAAAAATCTAAATTAAAAGATTTTAAATTAGGGAGAATGCTTTTATCGAGAAGTCCCTTGAGTCTACGCTCACTCATATGACCCAAATATACGTGCCACGTCATGACAGGGTCTACCTCTACAATATCGGTCTCTCCCAAAATTATTTCACCAACAAGTTTGTACAAATTTCATGCTAACACTCCTTTCGCAACCACTAGGACTCCTTTTGAAATTTTTAGACATTTATTTTCACTTGTAAACTTGAAACATTGCTCATAAAATTTTTCCAAGGACAAGATACTCCTTTTGAGACCTGGAACATATATGACACTTGGGATGATGCATATGCCTCAATTGAACATTTTGATTCTCATATCTCCAACTCCCACTATTTTATATGAGTCTTTATTTCCCATGTAAACAATACCTCCATCAGATAGTTGGTACCTATAGCACCAATCCCTATATGGAGTCATGTGAAAGGATGCACCTGAATCAAATAGCTAATACTGTAAAACTTCTTCCTTATCCATAGACAAAACTTCCACATCTTCATAAAACTCAATTTCTTTTACTAGATTTTCCTCATATCCACTTGAACTAGGCTTCTCATTAGAACCAAATTTAGGGGTTTCCTGGTTCCCTTTTTATGCCTTACAATCTTTCCTCGTATGACTTAACTTTCTACAACTCCAACACTTCACTTTCTTATGCCTTCTTGATATGGATCTTGATTGACTTCTACCTGTAGTTCTCTCCATTGATCTTCCCCGTGCTACACATTCCTAGAGGAATCCTGATCAGATTTTCGCCTAGATTCCTCTGTCAGAAGTGCTGAAACAACAAAATCAAATTCAAGGGGTTTCACATTAGTGCGATTCATGATTAATCCATCCTACGATTCCGGTATAGAACAAAGTAAAATATATGTTTTATCTTCTTCATCAATTTTTACATTCATTGACATCAGCTTGCTAATAAAGGCACGGAACTCATTTAAGTGCCCTTGCAAAGATGCACCATCACTCATTTTGACATTGTAAGGTTTCCAACAAAGAAAATTTTTATTAAGAAGAGACTTTAATTCATAAGTATTTTTTAGCTTGTCCCATAAATTTTTCGCCAAAGTTTATGAGGAGATATTGAATAAAACATACTCATCAAGCACCAAAAAAATATCCACCCAGGTCAATTCATCATTTTCATCAAATTCCTCATCTCCCATCTTTTCCATTTTATTTCTCTGCTTTTTAAAGCCACTACACAACCATCTTTCACCAACACCGCATGCATCTTTAATTTTCAGGTTGAGAAATATGAACCATCAAGCTTTGAAATTTCATATCTTTTGACAAAAATAAGGGAATGGTTTATGTGGTTCGACAAGTTGCCTACATCTATGAGGCATCAAAATTCACTTCCACTAATCGGAAAAACACTATGAAAGTATCGGGAATACAATGGATTACAAGCTCTATCTTTCAAACCCTAAAACATGATCTTTCTCTTACTAGAATACCTACCCAATGATAAAAAAAAACTAATCTTTTTTTCTCTCTCTGGATTTCCTACATAATTATCTCTCTCGACAAGACTTAACTTATATAAAAAACAACCCCATGGAGACTCACATGATACCCATCTCTCCCATTCCTATTAAGAATAGGATAACACAATCTCTCATGAGATTTACCTTGCATAATATTAGGATCTTCTTTTTGATAAAATAGGAAGTTTACTTGAGAAGGAGTAATCATGTGATTTCCATAACCATATGGACTCCTACCATATAAAATAGGATCTCCATAAACTTACAGAAATTGGTTATTCACCAAATATCTCAAGTTTATTATAATAGGAAACTTAGATTCAATGTATATCCAACATAAGGTTGCAACCTTACCACACCCTTATTAAAAACCTTCTAATTTATTTTAAAAAAATTCAAATCACGTGCAAAGTACATAGATTCCTCTATTAAAAGTATTTAAGAAGATTCTATTGAGTTCAGGCCGTAACGACCAACTTTTCAATTTGATTAGTCTCTGCCACCAAGGTCTGATGAATATAATTATGAAGATGAAGAAGATAAAAGCTTGAAAGAAAAGTCAACTTCTTATACTAAATGATCTTGTCAAATAAAGATGATGAGACCTAGGCATTCCTTTGCCTCCTCCGAAATCTCAAATCTCTCACAAAATCCAAACTCCCGACATGGGTAAGTTTCATTGCATTCTTTTGTGTTAGAACAAGAACTCTTAGATGGTTTAGGAAATATAAGTTTTCCAGAAGTCAAAAAAATAAGATTTGTATGATCTTTGTATTTTTTACTCTAAACCTTTGTGATCAATCGGGCAAACCAAAGATAACTTACATGTCAAAGTTAAACGTAATTGCCGAATCGTTTTACCATTTTTGAAATATCAATAATTGAAAAATAGAAGTCTATTTTGTATGATCTATATCAAAAGTCAAATATTGAAAAACAAGATTTTGTATGATCTTTCTATTTATGCATCTAGATTTTTGAAATCAATCAAGAAAGTTGACTTATATGTCAAAGGTAAAGCTATCAGTCAAACCTTGTTTTACCATTTTTGAAAATAAACGAATGAAAAACAGAAGTATGAGAAACATCATTATGCCTTTATCGAACAATTTGATATCATAGTTCATCCTCATTTTAATTATGATTTAGGTGTTGAGTATTTAGTGCCTTTAAATATATTAGCCATTACGACTAAAATAAAGCTTTACTATGTCAGTTTAGAAGTTTTTTTAGATAGAGATAGAGTTTGATATGTTTATCCCAATTTTTCTTTAAGTCTAGATGATGAAGTTTTAACAAATTGATGATCTGTATAGAGATTGAGGGTATAGATATATCCTCTATGATTTTGAGGTTAATCTTTGGTTACATTCCCAAAATTTGGAATCGTAAAATTAATCTTTAATGGGGTTTTTATCCAAAAGAGTAAATAGATGGTATACTCTTGCGGGATAATAGTATCTTTCACTTAATTAAACGGGTGCAGTTTGTACAAGGTGCCCACCTTATACTATACAATAATGTGCTCCTCCAAATTTTGTTAGAAGATGTAATTTTGGTTCTCAAAACCTTTATATGCTTAAAAATTAATGTTCAACCCTAATTATGAACTTAAGATTCTAAAAATGGTGCATATTGAACATATATCTATAAGCACGTGAAAAGTTTGAAAATTGATGGTCTAGATAACTTGTTATAAGATCTGCTATTTTTAAGGAGTAATGATCTTATGAGACCCTAAAGGATCACCATTAAATTTGATACAGATCTCTATAAAAGTTATTACATAGGTGTGAGACTTGACTTTTCTAGAGATCTATGCCAAATTTAATGGCGATCCTTTGGGGTCCTACATACATGTGTGTGGAAGAGTCTCACAAGGGCATTTCCCATTTTTAAGACTTGAATTTTTTTATTTTTTTTTTTCGTATCTCCATAATCTCAAGGTTGAGATATTCAATTGGAAGATTTTCCAACTTGATAACACTTGTTTTTATCAGATTTTTGAGGTGCACCTTGTTTCTATAATTTAAGGTTGCCACCTTATATAACATTTTTCCTAACTTAAAATTGTATTAAAGTAGGGGAAGCTTTCTATACTTAATATTCAATTACACTACACTGTTTTATTTTTATTGTTTTTTCTACAAAACATTTTGACACCAAATTTTGGACGTCCACTCATCTCTTAAACTCACACTTGAAAGAATATGAAAAAATATTATTGGCAAAATAAAATAACCAAAATACCCCTTAAGGTTTTAGGAGTATTTTGGTTATTTTATTTTATTGAAAACATTTTATTTATATAGTTTTTAGGTGCGTCCCCTTAAAATGATCAAAGGTACCAAATTTTATATTCATATAATTTATAAAATAAAAACTAAAAATAAAATAATCTGATATGTCGGATCTAAAAGAATGGCTGGGATTACACCAATCAACATATTGCTAATTTGGAAACAAACTTAACAATTGGCTCTCTCAAGTTGCGTCTCCCTTACCCATCCCACCTATCACGCGCTCCATGCTCTCTCTCTCTATCTCGTGCCATACTATATTTCTAATCTCATTATCTCTTTCTAACCTTGTAAACCCTAACTCTCTCTATCGCTTTTTCTCTCTAACAGAAATGAGAGTAAGAGGAAGAGCAGTAACCACACAACCACTATATAAAAAAAAGAAGTAAAAAAAAATGAAAGTTAGACCAATAGAACTTTTGTTCATTTGATTTTTGATCCTTCAAAAAAAGCAAAAAGCATAAAACATTATGAGCACAAACATTAACTAAAATCAAAATATTCAGATTACCCAAAAAAAAAGGGTGCAGCTGGCATATAGATGCATCCGTAGCTATAGAGATAAGGTACACCTTCAAATTTTATCATGGTATATAATTTTGATGTAAATGTTATTAGGATTATCTCAAAATCTATTTTACATCTAATTATAAAATTTTAAATTTAAAAAATGGTTAAAATCAAGTAGATTTATAGACATATGAAAATCTTGAAAATGGATGGTGTAGATAATATGTTTTAAAATGCACTATTTTTGAGACTTAAAATCTTTTTATTTTTCATGGTCATACATCTCAATATCGAGATGATCAATCAAAGGGTTTTTCAACATTAAAACTACATTTTTTGATGGATTTTTGAGGTGCATCCGTAGTTCTACATTATAAGGTTGGATCCTTATAAAAACTTTTTCCAAATTTTTTTTTTTTAATTAACCAAGTCGATTGATATTATTTTGTTTTTGATGAACAAACCACAACCCAAACCATAAGCACCAATTACCCCAAAAAAACTTGAATAATTAACCAAATCAATTGATATTATTGTGTTTTTGATGAACAAACCACAAGCACCAATTACCCAAAAACAAAAACTTTCTTAATTAACCAAATCAATTGTATTATTATGTTTTTGATGAACAAACCGCAGCACAAATTGAAGCAAATATTGACAGAACATGAAGGAACCACAATGCAAATTGAAATTTTGTATTTTGATGAACAAACCACAGCCCAAACCATAGTCCAAATTCAAGCAAATATTGACAGATCAAATATTCGCAAAACATAGAGCAACCACAGCCCAAATTGAAGTAATATCTCTAAAGCTTCACTCGCACTACCTGTAACATCGAGTGGTAGTCCACCCCATCTCTCTCAAAACTAGCGATGCCTACTATTTGCAAACCTAACTCTCCATTATTGAAGTGGCAGTAGTCCACCCATCTCTCCCCGAGATGACATCCATTTACAAACGTAACCTTCCATGATTGAAGTAGCAGTAGTCCACCCCATCTTTCCTAAAACTAGTGATAATTAGCAATGCCCTCCATTGCAAACTTAACCTTCCATTATTGAAGCGATTGAGAGAGGGACTTATATTGAAACAATTGACAGAGGGGTTAGGTTCCTACGGCTTCCTTCCATTTGAAGGAGGGTAAGGTTCTTGCGGCTTTCTTGCATTTGACAAAGGGTAGGTTTCTAAAGCTTTCATTTGACAAAGAGGAAGAAGCTATTGACAGAGAGTTAGGGTTACTGTGGGTAAAGACAGAGGGTTGGGCTTGTTGCGGGTCGGTGGAGACAATGACAAAAAGGAAAAGGTGACCCGAAAAAAAGGAAAAGTTTACCGGCTTGAGCCGGTTCCTGAGTTTACAACGAATTTTAAGAGCGGTTCGGGCGGTATAAGTTCGGGTGATACTACCTCACCCCAACCCCAACCCCATTCTCTCTCTCTCTAGAATGAATGACATTCACACAAACCTCCTACCAAACCAACAAACCACAAAAAACTCAACAGAAGCATCTGTGGATATAGAATCCACGACAAATTGCACCCCAAGCAAATGCTCTTTTGTCCTCATTGAAGAACGAGTGACCCCTCTCCATCATGCTTTCCTATTTATTTTCTCTCTCTCTAACAACTCTAATTCAAAGCTTAAAGCTTAGCTTCTCTCTCTAACAACTCTAATTCAAAGCTTAAAGCTTAGCTTCTCTCTCTAAGCTTTCTCCTTTCCTTTCTCTCTCTAAACAATCTTGATTCAAAGCTCAAGAGCAGGAACATGGAAGTTCACAACAGGTATGTAAGCTTGAAGAATCACATCAATGAGGCACCAAGTGAGTCAGACCTGGAAATCAAGACTACCACTCTCTCTCTAGAACCCAAAGAAGGTTCAGGAGATGTGATTGTGAAGAATCTCTATCTCTCTATCGATCCATACCAAGTAAATCGGATGAAATTTTACAGTTCTTCTCAGGAAACCAGTAGCTTCTCTCAACGACTGCCTCTTGGTCAAGTGAGTTATGAATTTCACAACAAATTTGTACATAAATATAGCTCACAGAATGTGTATGATACACAACCCATAAGAGGTGTGCACGAGGAGCCATGGCAATTAGGGGTCCAAATGGGTCGGGTTGGGTCTGGGTTGGCCGAGACCGGATCTGTCCGGTCAAGTTACGTACATACCAAAATATAATATTTTTTAGAAATATTTCTATGTAATTCGTGAAATAAAATGTTATTGTTTATATATAACAGCAGTACCCGACCCAATTGGGCCCTAGACCTAGACCCGGCCCTATTCTCAGACCTATACTTCTGGACCTGGACCTATAACCTGCATTGGGTCCACCGGTTAGGTTCATGGTCGACCACAACCGATTGATAGCCCATAATTGGCAAGTCAATGTGCATTATTAAGCCCAATCTAAACCTATTTTAAATCGCCGATCAATAATTCGATTGAAATTTATAGGTGAATGATCCACCCATTGATTCAGAGTCAATTCTATACTATTAAAGTAAGGTGTACCTCAAAATTTTGTTGAAAATATTTTCCTTGCTTCGAAGCCTTACCATTATAGGAAAATCTATTGTTTTTACTAATTATGAAATTTTAATTTTTTTAAAAAATGACAATCAAGCAGATCTAAAAGTACTTAAAAACATACGATCCGATAATGTGTTAAAAAGTGAACTATTTTTAAGACTAGAAATCTTTTTTCTTTTGCTTTTATGCCCACAAATCTAAAGGGCGAGTTGAGATTTTCCAGCATAAAAGCAACCTTTGGGCTTTTAGGTTCACACGGTATAAGGAGCGGTACACATTCCCCCCTTATGAGAGGAAAAAGAAAAAAATATGAATACAGCAAAACTGGATTGAATACAATGTTCGTAAAATCGATCGATATAATCACTAATCGTCCGGTTAGATCGGAATCGGTTTCGATTTTTGGTGGTTTTGGTGATCAACCGATTTTTTAAATTTTAAACAGAATACCATTTCACATTTATATTAAATGTTTTAAAATGATATATTGGTTAGCACTGGTGACTATACATAATACGAACCATGGTTTTGAATGCCACCATCAGCAGTTTTATTTTTTAAATATTGATGTGGTTCATTTTAACAATTATTCTAAAAATTACATTGGTGAGTTCAAAAAATTTGCTTGCCCTCATGAATCAAACTTCGAAGTTCTTGTAAAGAAATAATTTGTTATTAAACCCACTAACCGCACCGTATACTATTTAGTTGTCTATTAGATCTATTAACCAATATGTAGTTAAATAATTTATTATTAAACCCACTAACCGCACCATTTACTATTTAGTTGCCTATTAGATCTATTAACCAATATGTCATTTACTACGTATTTACAAAAAGAATGGTCGATATTGTATATAATTTATTTTTTTTATTTTTTTTTAAAAAAAGAGTTGGTCAAGTCGATGTTTTAACACTATTTAAATATTATTTATATTATAGTAAAGATTAAAAAAATTGTGGTCATTAATACTCACTTTTATATTTTTTCATCATTATCAAAAAAATTTAAAAATACTCTTAGACACAAATCGATTATTTAAAATCTATTTTTCTCAATAATTTTCAATTTTATTTGAGTGTGATTTGTTTTAATGACATTCTTTATATGCTTTTTATATTTTTAACTTTTTTTTAATCATTTAGAGCATACCTGGTTAAAGTGGTTAAATGGACCGGTTTATCGATTAGACCGGCCAAGTTATCGATTAGATCGGTTAAATCGCTTCCGCGCCGACGACCGGTTTATCAATTACGGTTCGATTTTGCCAACACTATTGAATATGAATCCATTTACAGGCCATCGACGCCAATGGCGTGGGCGAGGTCGTCGCATCGGACAATGCAGGCTACAAAAAAGGAGACTTGGTCGCTGCTCTTATTGGCTGGGAGGAGTACACCAACATTCATGGTGGTGGTGGAGTGTTCAGAAAGATCGAATCCACTGAATTCCCCTTATCTTATCACGTTGGAGTTCTTGGTATCTTCTCAATCCCTTTCTCTCTCTCTCTCTCTCTAACTCTTTTTGCGTAGTTCCCTCTCTCTCTAAATTTTTTTGGGCTTTTTCTTTTCTCTCTCTCTAAAGGATAAGCAAAAAACATAGCTCTCTGTTTTTCCTCTTTCATGATATTCTGGTTTTCTCTGTTTTGGAATTAGCTTCCTTTTTCTTTTTCTGTTGTTCTATGTATTTATATTTCGTCTTTTGCTTTGTGGGGGTTAACTTTCTAGTGAAAGAAAGCTCAGAATCATGTTTTAATGGAGAATTTTGAAATGGATTCTGAGAAGACCACTTAGAGAAGGAGTTATACATTAATGGAGGAATTTGAAATTGGTTTTGAGGGGAGTAACTAGAGAAGATTTATCTATTGGGTGCCATTGATTCATGGAGAAATTGAAATAACTTGGAGTAAGTGAACTAGTTTTGGAGAGAGAGAGAGAGAGCCTCAATTTTACATTCTTTTTGGTGCAGGACTCAGTGGGTTTACTGCATATGCTGGGTTTCAGTATGTATGCAAACCCAAGAAAGGAGATAAAGTTTTTGTCTCTACAGCTTCAGGATCAGTAGGAAGCATGGTGGGTCAATATGCAAAACTTGCAGGCTGCTACACTGTTGGCTGTGCTGGAAGCAAGAAAAAGGTTATGTTTTGATTAGTTTTTCTCTAGCATTTTTCTTGTTTTTCAGTTTTATCAGTAGTGTTACTTGGAGCTAAAAAACGGTTTTTTCTCATTACTCTCTCTCTCTCTCTCTCTATATATATATATATATATATATATAGAGAGAGAGAGAGAGAGAGAGAGCTATTAGTTTGTTTCGTTGTTACGTTACCTTAACTTACTACGTAGTAGGTAAGGTTACGTTCGTTTGTTATTACTTCCTTTCTTCTAGTACTATTAGTTAGGTTTCGTTAGTA
>NW_006497508.1:481125-498814 GCF_000471905.2 Amborella trichopoda
TTAGTTTTACGTTTCGTTACGTACGTACTTTACTTTTCGTTTTCGTTTAGTTTAGTTACTAGTAGTAGTTACGTTAGTAGTACGTAAACGTTTAACGTTTACTACTACTACTCTCTCTCTCTCTCTCTCTATATATATATATATATATATATATAGAGAGAGAGAGAGAGAGAGAGAGCATTATTTGGTTTTCTTGTAGTTCCTAAACTTTCACAGTGGAAAGGTTCTCTTTTGATTATCCTTTCTCTAGCATTATAGGGTTTTCTTGAACACTGAGATTTCAAGAAAACCCTATACTGCATAATGATTCACGGGTTTAGTTCTTAATATCATTTGAGGTTTGTTAGTTATGGCATTTGGAACAAGAAGACACATGCCTTTCGGACACAGATTTGAGATTGCCAAGCGTTTGCTTAATGATTCTTCCTCTATTATCATAATTTTTTTTGCTAGACTATGCAGAGTGTTAGGGAAACCCACCGGATGTATTAATCTCGAATAATATACACTTTAGGCCCAAGATTATGAGTCTATAGTTTATTGTCTAGTTGTGAGTATGAGTACACAACCATATGAGATTTCAAATTGTGATGCTCAACTACATACTCTAATTGATGAGGATCTACGATATGCTACTGTCCCTGGCGTTTTTTCTTGCTCCATATTCTGCTAGTACTACTGAAAAGGGTATCCCTTCCCTTTCTTCTTGTCTCTTCCTTTGTCTCTGTCTCCTTTCCTTTTGGTTAGATGTTGGACAGTACTTTGATGTTTCTGCATTACTTGTATCCCTCTCACAGCATGCATTTGAAAATCGAGGCATGTTCATTCTCCAGGTCTGGTGCTACAATTAGTGCTATCTTATTTAAATCTTGGTATAGCATATTGATTGAGGTTGCATTGTTTATGTAACATACTCTGCTTGGAAGCATGGTGGTTTCATTTGGATTATATTGGTAAAAGATTCCCCATGTTGAAACTCGTATCATCCATATGAAGCATGAGCATTCTATTGGTTGACATACTAAATTTCCGCTGATTTTGTGCTATTCTGGGGCTGTTTATGCAACATACTCTTCATAAGTTGCAATGTGCAGCAAAGTTTTTTTCATTCACTAAGTTACTAGAGGCTTGATTACATTGTATTAATGTTGAAATAAGTACAAAGGGTATACAGAAGGAATAAAAGGGTAAGTAGCTCTTAAGAGTTCTCTGTTTACAAGAGTCTTCAATACAATGCTCAAAAAGCTACAGTATGTGCAGCAAAGCTATTTCCTGACACAATTTGTTTCTTCATTCGCTATAGTTTGTGATTGTAACGTTTAGACACACCTTTTTGGTATTCTATAATTGTTTTGGGCTTGAGATCAATTCCTGCGTTTGGGACTTGGTATTTCAAATTCAAACTGAAGGCCCATGGGCTGTACGAAGGGGTCTGAGCCCAAATTCGAAAGAACCAATAAGTTGTTTGGAGCTGAAGATTGGTTGAATGCTCCAATGAATCTGCTGGATTGGGATTCTGCTTTGACTTGGCCAATAGAATACCTGGATCCGAACTTGTAGGGCTGTCGATTACTCTGGAGATTGAGAGCTTGAGAAACTACCTTTCACTCGTTTCATGTCTCATGCTTCTTTTCCTCTGTTTTTTTCTTCCCATTTTCATTCTGCTTCTTAGTCCTCTTCAGTTCCTTTGCCCCTTTGTTGTGCTGCCCTTTCGTGGGTGCTGGAATTCCTTCCTTAGCATTAATCGGTTTAAAGCTTCATCAAGACACATAGAGAAGCAAAATGCACATGGCTTGGAGATTCTCTCATAACCAACAACTTTGTTGATCAGTTCCTCTTCCATTTGCTTGCCAGCCTTACCTTATTCTGCCAGTCTAGCCAGCTTGCTGGCCGTTCTTATTCCCATCGCTAGCCAGCAAGCTTTCTCTTTCTTTCTTTCCCATCCACTTTCTTGCCTTCGGATTTGTACTAGCTTAATAGAATCAATAAGTAATGCTTGAGGTTGGATGGTGCTAGGTTGAATTTCAGTGTGAGTTCTCGCGATGTCAAATTGCCTCTGTACTTTAGCTGCAATATCCATGGCGATTTAGCATCCCTATTGCATTGCAGCAGAACTACGAAAAACTGATTGAGGCAACCGACAGTAGTGCGGCATCTGTCAAGTGAGCCCACATGGGTAATGACCGTCAATGGACCAAGCAGTGTATCAAAAAGCGCTAGGTGGGTCTTAGGCGGCCTGGGGGGTCCAGGCCGCCTAGTGCCTAGGCGGGCCCCCAGAACCTGGGCGGCTGCCCAGTTGAAAAAAAATAAAAATCCCATTGTCTCAATATACCATATTCCAACAATCCAACTTGAAAAAAAAAAAAAAAAAATAAGAAGTCGAGAAGAGAATTTTGATAATCCATATTGTTAAAACAGTAAACTGTAAAACCATACAAGTGATATAAAAGTCAACACCCAATACAACAAAAAATATACAGAAATTTAGAAAATATATAGTTTAACAAAAGTCAGCACAACAGTCAACAGACTCAACACTAGACTATACAGTCTAACAAAACAAGTCAACAGTCAACAGACTCAACACAACAGTCAACAGACTCAACACAACAGTCAACAGACTCAACACTCAACACTTAGCACAAGAGGTGAGAGTCTTCAATCATCATCAGAATGAATATCAATAGCGCAAGCCTCATCATATGCATCAGAGTCAAGGCCATCATCACCAGAGTCATCTCCCTATTCAATATAACGTTCATCCTCCTCTGTTTCTTCTGAATCTGCCTCTTCCTCCTCCTCTTCTTCTTCTACCCTCTTCTTACTAGTATGTGTAGTTTGTGTAGATGAGGCCCTAGGAGTCGTAGCTGCTGTACCCTTTTTCTTGTGCTTCTCTAAACTCAAATATTGTATAATTTCCTTCTTGGTAGCCTCGGGAGCATTTTTACACGGGGCAACATCCCCCATAATACTGACAAGGTGTTTTTTAAACCGATAAATGCCCCTATTAGTATCCTTTCCACAATAATTATATTTAATACGATTTTTATCACTTGGATTTGGGATATAACCATACTTTCAACCCGGATCACCACTCCGACGACTAGAAGCTGGATAAGATACTTCCATAGAACAAGGCTTATTTTCATCCTTTTTTGGTTCTTCAAAATTCAAAAGATGTCTAATCTCATCTCGAACTGTTTCAAGAACTTTTGTACCAGTGTATCAAAAAGCGCTAGGCGGGTCCTAGGCGGCCTGGGGGGTTCAAGCCGCCTAGTGCCTAGGCGGACGCCTAGAACCTGGGCGGCTGCCCAGTTGAAAAAAAATAAAAATCCCATTGTCCCAATATACCATATTCCAACAATCCAACTTGAAAAAAACAAAAAACAAAAAGAAGTCGAGAAGATAATTTTGATAATCCATATTGTTAAAACAGTAAACTGTAAAACCATACAAGTGATATAAAAGTCAACACCCAACACAACAGAATACATAGAACTTTAGAAAATATACAGTCTGACAAAAGTCAACACAACAGTCAACAGACTCAACACTAGACTATACAGTATAACAAAACAAGTCAACAGTCAACAGACTCAACACAACAGTCAACATACTCAACACTCAACACTCAGTACCAAGAGGCAAGAGTCTTCAATCATCATCATCATCAAAAAGAATATCAATAGCGCAAACCTCATCATATGCATCAGAGTCGAGGCTATCATCATCAGAGTTATCTCCCTCTTCAATATAACGTTCATCCTCCGCTGTTTATTCTGAATCTGCCTCTTCCTCCTCCTCTTCTTCTATCTTCCTCTTATTAGTATGTGTAGTCTGTGCAGATGAGGCCCTAGGAGTCTTGGCTGTTGTACCCTTTTTCCTCCTTGGTAGCGTCAGGAGAATTTTTATACGGGCAACATCCCCTGTAATATCGGCAAGGTATTTTTTAAACCAATAAATGCCCCCATTAGTATCCTTTCCACAATAATTACATTTATTACAATTTTTATCACTTGGATTCGTGATATAACCATACTTCCAACTCGGATCACCACTCTGACGACTAGAAGCTGGAGAAGATACTTTCATAGAACAAGGCTTATATTCATCCTTTTTTGGTTCTTCAAAATTCAAAAGATGTTTAATCTCATCTCGAACTGCTTTAGGAACCTTTGTACAGGAAGCAACATTACCTCTAACACCAGCAAGGTGTTTTTTGAATCGGCTAATACCCCCATTGTTATCTTTTTCACAAAAATTACACCTTATACAATTTTTATCATTTGGCTTTGAGTTATATCCATACTTCCAACCCGGATCACTTTTTCTAGGAGTAGCAGAAATAGATCTATGACAAGGATTTTGTTCTTGTTTTTGTTTTACATAACTTAAAAATTGCTTAATCTCCTCTCTGACAGCTTCAGGAACATTTTTACAAGGGGCAACGTCCCTCTTAATACCGGCAAGATGTTTCTTAAACTAGTTATGCCTCCTTTTGTATCTTTTTCACAAAAATTTTATCTAACAAATTCGGGTTGTATCCATATTTCCAACCCGGATCTCTACACCGACTAACTCCTGAAGAAGACATCTCAAAATAAAGCAAGCAATCTAAAAAATGCACTTACTTTGGTTGCTTGAACTCCAAAACTTTGAGAAACACTTCGATGATTCGATGATCGATCCAATGAAATATAGTTTTGGGAGGTTTTTTTTAGTCTAAAGGGGCTCCTTGTAGGTTTAGGGTTCAAATGAACCTAAAAGCCATTATTCTTAACCTTTAAATCTTTCAAAATAACAAAACGAAAAAAAAAAAATCATTTTTTCTATCTATGGGGGGGGCGCAGGCCCTGGTCGCTAGGCGGCCACCTAGGTGGGTTTTGTGCCGCCTAGGCGGCCAACGGACAACTCAGTTTTACGGCCTAGGCTTGGGCGATGCGCCCAGGCCTTCTGGACCGGCCTCCGTTTTTTAAATCAATGCCTTTTGAGATTAATACAAGGGGCGGGGTCTCCGTACCAACCCCCATTCGCTTAGTGAAGAAACAACGGTGCCACTGCAAAGGTTCAGATTATTATGTGTCATAAGGTATTTGCAGGTTGATCTGCTGAAAGATAAGCTTGGTTTCGATGAGGCATTCAATTACAGGGATGAGCCTGATCTAAAAGCAACAGTAAAACGGTAAGTCACTCTCCTTATCACTTGATTCCATCTTTTCAGAAGTCCATGAAATATAAAATTATGTGTTTTTTTGCGTCGTTTTCTCAGATATTTACTTTGTTTTCAACTAACACTATTTGTTTTGTTGAAGAAATATCTAATTATTAGTCGTGACGCGTGAAAAATATTTTAGTCATGAAAATATCAAATTATTACATGAAACATGTCTTTTTCAATCAAACCAGGCCTCTACGTGCACCTTCTATGTTTGAGCAAGCTAAAGCCTTGCATCCTACTCCTTGAAATATGTTAAAGCAATAATACTAAAGTACAATCAAAACCTTCTAATGTCCATGAAAGCAATTAACTGCTTACTGGTAAAGGCTGCTTGGTTCCTTTTGCCGCAAAATTTTGTACCAAGAAGGCAAGAAAAAAGGCTATGTCTAATCTCTAGAATATGCAATAAATCAGCTTCTCAACAGTCTCCTACGGACTGATCAATCTAGGGTGTAGGCCTCTTTAAGTAGTAACTCCTGACTGATTTTACAATGGTCTGAGGTTCACTGTCATTTAGCGTCCAGCACATGTGGTTGTGCCTCCTTGGCTTTGTGAATGTGTTGCTGCTATATACGTTAGGGACATAAATCTTTACCATGTGCCCCTTTTCGAGTGTCCAGGCTTAAAATCTTCTTAGCGTATAGTGTATGAACGACCAAGTAAGGCTTCCCTTGTCCTTGCGTCCTTGATCTTTTGTTCTTTGTTGCATCCTTGAAAGAATCTTGCATCATTGACCTTGAATAGGCCGAATCTAGTTACACTTAGTTTCAGCCATACCTGCATAATGATGCTTGCGAAATACACAGAGCTGGTCCTAGTGAGGTTTGGGAATGATGGTTAGTTTAATTGGCATAGAAATCTGTGATTGTTTTCCTTGGATGAGTAAGTGGTGTTGGCTTGAGTTTTGACCACTCAAACTTCTGCATTGACACTAGTGTTAGCCTGTTTATGGTAAAAGTTGGAGGTCGAAGGTGATAAGCACCTTTGGATGAACCATTTGTTTTATATTCGATGCGTGGTGTGTATCAAGGAGAATAGAAGTCCACATCAGACGTACTGGGCCTCATTGAGAGAACCCTAAGCAAATTACCAACTATAATTTAGAGACATCGCCTAAGGGTATTAGAGCCACTACTGATGCTCAAATGACCAAAGGGCTTGAAAGCTTTTTGATATATGGACCAGTATTTCAATGTTGTCCATTTCTGTGTGAAGCGGAAGGTTGTCATCCAAACAGTAGGCTTACAAATATATTAAAGTCATTATAACACTAGGGATATTACCATTATAATGATTGGAGGGCATAATGACTGTTATTATCAAATATCAACCTTAATCATATCCTCTTTCTGTGATTGTTTTTTAAACTCTGAGCCTTGTGGACTGGTTTTTTGACATGTAGACTTGGTTATTTGGATTTTTGAGCATCCTTGGACCCTCCAATATGGCTATTGAAGTTATGCATGAGAAGATATAGGTTATGACGGAGCACAACCAATGTGGATTAACACTATCACAATGCTAAAAGTTCATGGATCCCAATGAGGAGGTTGAGAAACTTGATACTTCCTTAAAGGATTTGGCCTCTATTTTCTAGTGATGGGGAGCATGGCCAAAAGATATATATGTTTTTTGATAATAGCATGGCCAAAAGAAATTTACACTAAAGGGCTGACAAAGTTGTGTTTTTGTTAGCAAAGCGAAAGCATTAAACCAAAAGCATGTGTAAGTGAAACATTTGGTATAGGGTTTGGCTTTGTGCTAACATTAGAAAACAAAGTCTTAGGTTGATGAACTTTTGCATTAGAGTGTTTGCAGAGGATGTTGATCTTGCCTCTTCCTATAAATTAGTAATGGAACTTGCTGGACTGAATAATTGCCAAAACGAATCGACTTGCCAAGTTTAACAGTAAAATTTGAAAAACTTGGCAAGCTTTCATATTTTGCAAGAAAAACACGAAGGCCACAATCTACCACATTGGAAACACCATTTATAGTGGTGGGTAAGTCCACAGTGCTAGAAAGAAAAGAAATGAATGATTTGCTTTCTATTGTGGCACGAGTCCACATGCAAGCGTGCGCTCCTGGACATGCACTGAGTTCTGATCTGACAGGGTGACATGCACCTGTGACTATGCAATTACACATTCCTCAATGTTGGGATTTGTGGTTAAGATGATCTTCATTTTCCTTTACGAAAACTGATTATGGTCCATCACTCCATTGGTGACTTTTGGTCTTAATGAGGGTGTGACCCTTGATAGAGGAATGGAGAAACATGATACATATAGCTGACCCCAAATAATTAGGATATGGTTTGGATGATGATTATGATGACTCCATTGATAGACAGTCCAGATGGACCTGCTTACCAATCCAACATTAGGTATGGGTGCCATTGCCATGTTCAAACAGTACTCATTATATTCTCAATGGACATGTATGACTATAATTGGATGACTACTGTAGAAGAAAACCAGATATTGCCTAATAAATATTGTGTTATGAACTCGTTTCTTTTTTCCAAACACAACAAAGAGAGAGAGAGAGATTTAAATATGGAAATGATAGTGAGAGATATTTAAATATGGAAATGATAGTGATGTCTTTGTTTTCTTCTTGCTAGGTACTTCCCTGATGGAATTGACATATACTTCGACAACGTTGGAGGTGAGATGCTAGAGGCAGCTGTGGCCAACATGAACGTGTTTGGCCGCATTGGTGTGTGTGGTGCCATATCAGAGTACACGGACTCTACCAAGAGGGCGGCACCTGATACACTTGCGATAATATACAAACGTATAACTATCCAAGGTTTCCTTGCAGCAGATTACTTGCAATCATACTCTGAATTCATCAAAGACACTTCCAATTATTTGCGTCAGGGAGAGATACATGTCCTTGAGGACATCTCACTAGGCCTGGAGAGTTTGCCATCTGCCTTTGTGGGGCTCTTTCGCGGCGACAATGTTGGAAAGAAAATTGTTCAAGTCATCCATGATTAAGGTAGTACTGAGTCGACCTGGCAGAGTGTGTGGCGTACAACATGTGTATCTTGGAAGGTACATGGGTGGTGTATCTATCAAATGTTCAAACAATCGAGGGTGAAGAAGAACCTCAAATATTGCCATGATGGACCTTCTGTGGACAGCCATTCATCTCCTTTCCATGGTCTGTATCAAGTGGACCGCTAATGCACTTTTTTTTGTACATTTTTAGTGTACTCTCTTCGTCTACAGTATGTTCCATCGATCTAGAGGCTCCTGAGCCAAAAGTTTGTGCTTATTATGTTGCTTTATGATCAAGGTGTTGTGGCTTTTATTCAAAACAACAGATCGGGCCGACTAGTCGGTCCTGTCCTGATCCGATTCGTCCGACCGATTCCCACTAGATCGGCTGATTAGTGCCCCGATTTTATTTGAAAAATGCAATTTTGGTAAAAATATTCAAAAAAATTGTAAAATATGTTAAATTTACATGTATTGTTTTGTTTTAGTCACATAAAAAAAGCAAAAAAAATTATTAGGCACCTAAAGCAATACTTTTTCAGTGATCAATATATAATAAGTAGGGCAAGCTTTCTATGGTTCCCCTACAACATAAAACTTATATACTTCCTCTTATCCAACCGTCCATTCTGAATAGAGGACTAAGATTGCCCCAATCACAATATCACGTCTCTACACTATTTTATTTTTAAGTTTTTTTCTATAAACTATTTTGACATCAATTTTGGACGTCCATGCCTCTATTAAACACGCACTAGCGAAAAATATAAAAAAAATATTTTCAATGAAATAAAATGACCAAAATATACTTGAAATTTTCAAGAGGTATTTTGGTCATTATTTTTTATCGAAAAATTATTGGTAATATTTTTTATAGGTGCGCCCCAATTAGAAGATGGCATGTAGCAAATTTCATTTTCAGATAATTTGTATTAAAAAAACTAAAAAAAAAAAACTTTGAGAAGTCGGATCTAAAATCAAACGATGAGTGGTTCTCTTGATCAAAATTGGATGGTTGGATGGTAAGGGGAGGATAGAACTTCTATTCCTTAATAAATATATTAATATTATATATTATATATAATATTTAATCAATATATACTATAGAATATAAACTTATATTAATAAAATAAATATAAATATATAATATATAGTATATAATATAATATTATAATATTTTAACTCATGACCACGTTTGTTTTTTTTGGGTATTTTGGAATTCAATTAAAAATGTAGGTAAGATACGTCTCTTTGGGACAAGTTCGATAAATTTCCCTCTCTCTCTCTCTCATATATGTATCTATATGTATGTCAATGTAGCCATCGGGGGCTTGGTGGTGTAGGTATTAGATTGAAGATCAAATCAGATGAACAATGTATAAATTTTATATCTGTCGAGTTGAGGGACCTACGGGCTTGGCACCTTGTCGGGCTTGACCAACTCTAGTGCGTCTGAGTCTACTCGCCCAAGGCGGCAAACCCTGCAGTTAACAAATACAAAATTTGTAATAATATATAAAGTTTTAAGTAGAAAAATAG
Source organism: Amborella trichopoda (assembly GCF_000471905.2). The sequence goes on from NW_006497508.1 coordinate 490,891, forward strand.
AAGAAGAAAAATTGTTTCATGCCGGTTGGACCGCATTTCTACAATATGTTGTTCAGAGGTATAAAGCATCCATCTTAAAGATGGATGCAAATAGGTAGTCCATCTAAAAAGAATCGCAAATAACGGTCCAAATGTTTTCTTAATATAATTATTATTTCTAGTTTTCAAATTATCATTATTATTTTTTCATATTCATGATCTCCATGTTAAATATTATATATTCTCTAAAAATTAGGACCAAATTATATCTAAAATATATATTTATTGTCAAGCGTGCATTTCTAAAATATGTGGGTTGGCCACATAGAAACCGCGTCCATAGAAGAATAGGGAAAAGATAAAAAAAGGAGAAAGATATAAAAAATGTTATAAGGACAACTTTGCAAACTCGCATTGTGACATGCACTTATCGGCTGATTTTTACACGAAATCGTCGATGACTGCACTAATCAGGTGATAAGTGTTGATTAGTCCGATTAGTAGTGCACTGAAAAGAAATTTCTGCATACATGACAGTTGGAATCAGGCTAGATCGGGATCGGCTAGTGACCGATCCCGAGTTAGTCGGCCAATCTTTTAAACACGTGTTGAATATCATCAAGGTATTTGGCATCTAGCCTTTGTTTGACCCTGACGTGAGAGGTGAAGTTTCTAACTTTGTTGCTCATATGACTCTTTTTAAGTGTACCTCTAACAAAAATGAACTCTCTCAAGTGAGATGCGTCTGCCTCAAAAAGTATTTTTCTTCATAAGTTGGCGCTACAAATTGCAACTAAGGAGGACGTATGGCAAGTCATAACAGAAAATCTAAAAAAGCAATTTTGTTATCTTTGTGCTTTGTGTGTGTGACTTGGGCTAGAGTATATATCGTGGCCCATTTGCCTATATTCTATTGGCCGTCTTATTGATTATTTTGTTAACAAATTCTATTTGTGGCTCAAGCCAACTCGTAATGACCCAGGCTTGAGAGTATATTCAAGAATATACTCTCAGGGTCTAAAAAGACTTTTTCACAAGATTTAAAATAAAATATTTATCTCTTCACTCAATTTTTTCCAATCTATATATTTATAAAAAAAAACAACCCTAAACCTAGCTTTTTCATTGAGAAGCCTAACTAAATTCCCACCCCTTATTCTTTAAAAAAGAACAAAAAATTCAATATTACCCTTCAAAAGAAAGACACAAATACCCCTAAAGAAAATTTAAAACTGAAAAAAACTCTAAACATAAATTTCAATGTCCTAAAAAATAACAAAATAGAAAAAATAAAAATCCTATTTGCATCATTCTCCTGGGATTGGGAGAAGTCGACCTCGAGATTCTTGGAATCCATCATATCCTTTAGAGGCCTTTTTGATAATTAGTGATGGAATCCCATCATTTGCCCAGGTACTTTGTCTTCTTCAATGGAACAATTGATCAAACACTTGATATCCAACTTGTGTTGGAACTCTAGAATACCTCATTTACTCTTGTTTTCTCCTTCAAGCTCAAAGGGTGGTATTTCATATGTTGCAACTATTGTATCTTCTTCTTCATAGTTGGTTGTCGAAATTTGTAGTACTTTTAGGTTGTTGTCAACATCTTTTGTACTAAGATATACCATTTCATATCCTTATTCCCTCTTTTGCAATCAACTAAATAGATCGTGTAGATTTTATTGTCCTATTTTACTAATTGGTTCTATTCCCTCTTATGCAATCAATTAAATGAGATGTTATACCCTCTCTCACGATTTGCAAATGAGCCTATCCCAAAAAGAAAATGTCTCTTCACAAGACCTAAAATAAATTCTTATTCTCTTCACTTTATTTTTTCTGATACAAGAGTTTCATGTTCATAAAAGAAAACAACCCTGAGACCTAATTTGTTCCCTACAAAGCCTAATTAAAAACCAACCCTTCATCTTAACAAAAAAGAAGAAAACATTAAGTAAAGTTTCAATTGCACTCCTCAAATTTCTATTACTAAAAAATGATACAAATACTCCTAGAAAAAGTTAGAAACCCAAAAGAACTCTAAGCTTAAATTTTAATCTCCGATAAAAATAACAAAAAAAAATAAAAATAAAAATAAAACCCATATGTGCATCATTTACAATCCAAAGCAAGCCAAACTAGATGGCTGAGGTGTGGGGTGGGGGGAGCTGACATAAGCTCGACTTGAGCTTGTTTATATTATCGAAATATATACTTAATAAAATATAATAACATAGTGTGTATGTCAATATTTCAAAATCTGGATTAGTATGAAGTAACATGTCTTTTGAAAATCTGGTTTGGATTGGCCAATTGGACCATTTCTCCAAGAATCAATCCAAAAATTATAAAAATAAATATATAATGTGTGGGAATCGGGCAATCCATCTATTCCAAATCACCCAATTTCCTAACAAATTCTCATGGTTCGTTAAGGATAGACTGATTCCCAATCTTGATAATGAACCAGATCGGTCTAATCCGATTCCTGGCTTAGATTGGTGATTGCTGATCCGAACCGCCATTGCGAATCGAAACTGCCGCTATGGAAATGCTAGTATATACCTTGAGAACTCTTATTTATGCACATGTTTACGTAAAATGAGTCGAGCCTCTCCTTAATCAAGCCAATCTCAAATCGAGTGGCTCAAAACCTTGAGTGAATCTAGTGAAACTTGAACATGTTCATTCTCACCCCCAAACTTTTTTTTTTTTGCCTGCGTTTTAATTTTTCTGGGAAAAACATACAATTGACTGACAGTCTATATTTGTGATAATACCAGCGTCATTCCTCCACTCAATGTCCCATTTAAAGATAGACTTTGAGTGGAGGAATGATGGCTGTAATAAGATGGGGTAGATCATCCACCATTAATCTTGTGGCAGGTCCCGGATCATTGATATGGATTTGAGCCCATACTGTGGCTGTTGCCTCCTCTGTCCCCAATCAACCATGGCAATTGTACAACAAAACTATTTTATTCATTTTTCCTAGGGATTTGATTTATCCATTTTTCTATTTTATTTTGATGAGTAAATGTTTATTTATAATGAAAAAACATTTAGATATTTTTTGAGAATTTTTTAAAATTTATTTGGGGCCAAAAATACTATATTTGAAGATGTTTGAGTCTAAATCCACTTAAAGACTACTGGGGATGTTCACTTGGCATCCAAGTGGCTATAGGGAGGTCACATGACACCCCATAAGGTCCCCATATTGCTAACATCATCACCATGTCAGGCATAGTGGCCTTGTCCTTATGTGGTATTATGTAGTTTATTTAATTATGTTATAATATTTTTTTTATAAATGTTCTTTTTATAACTTTAAGTATTTTTATTTTGTCACTTGAGATTTTTCACACATGTGAATTGGGTGACATTTGAAAAGGGTTAGGGCTTATCATGATATTTTGGCTTAAACTCTAATTCATGGGAGAAAATAAAAAATTAAGTGGTTTTTTTATGTGACATTGTCTCGTTGGTTAGGTCTATGTGAAGTTTATGGAATGACACATTGTAATTGGATAATATGTGGGATATTATCTTAGTTCGAATAGCTCTTCCAAATTATTATAATGGTATATGCCCCTATCCTTACGATGTTTTGTTATTTTCATAAAGTTTCATGGTCAATTATGGAATGCTTAAAGGAGTTATAAAGAAACCTTTTATAAAATGGTGACAATTTGGTAAAATGTCTAATATGGAGTTTTCAAGGAGTAATAATGGAATGCAAATTATATTCATTTATCTTGATAATTAAGCATAGATGTGTGGCTAAGATCAAAGATCCCTCATATATTATGGATGACAAGCATCAAAGGTTAAGAATGACCCACTCAAAATATCTCATCACCTCAAGAATATAAATACCCTCGCTCACATCCCATTTTAAAACACCCTTGAACTTAGTGAGAAAGAAAGAGAGAGAGAGAGCTCCATGTCCCCCTTCAACTTTACACCATTTCCACTCCCCTTTGGTGAATGGTGAAGCTCCTTGATTTTGGCGGTGCTGTATACAAAATTTTAAAGTGTTTAGTCCATATCTTCTAAGGTAGCATCTATACCATCTTCTTTCCACTTCTTAACCTAGTAATTATAGTTTATGCGCTCACTCTTTCATTACAACATCTTTACATCATTACCTTGAGTTTCATTGATCTTTCATTACTCTCTTGAGCTATGCAAGTATATTCCATGGATTGTATAATCTTTAAGTCTTACACTAGACATCACTTTCGTATGTTTTTGAGCATCTAATTTTCTCTGAGATTTGGAACATATTTTTCATGAAATTTAGTGAGCATTTGTTTTTCCTTGAGATTTGGAACATATTTTTCGTGAAAATTAGTGACCACTTAATCTTCTTTTGAGACTCATTTGCTAGAGTTTGGACTTATACAAATTTGTTAGATAATTGCCACATTATCACTATATGATCATAATCCTATTATCTACGTGAGTTGTTTTCATTCGTTTCACGAAAATGTTTTATGCTTTAAAAGCTCATCTCTCTCTCACACACACACACACATTTTATTCACAATTTAATTTGACCCATCCGTGCTTTTATTTGCGGGACAATACTAAGTCCCTAAAAGATCTGAATCGTGATATGGATCCCAAGGGTTCAACTATTGGCTTCTCTTTGCATTTTTTTACTTTATTTATTATGGTTTTAAGTTCAGAATAGTTGTAAGTCATTGAGCTTTGAGTTTGTGTTGTTAATGATATGTATTTGATGATGTAAAGTTGTATAGGCAGTCCATGTGAAAGTCTTTGTATAAAGTGACAGTTTTGAGTTTTTATATACAAAGCGTTTGAGATTTTGTTCTGGAGACACCATTGAGTTGTAATTTTGTGTTTTTCAAATAATTTTGTTGCTATACGTTGTGGGTGTAAAGCTGTGAAAGTGTATTTTCAATTGCATGTGCAAGTATTAGTTGTAAACATTTTTTAACTGCATTCTTAAGTTGAGCGTTGTATTAAGAGCATCCTATCCTCTATATCACATCAAAGGATACCTTGAAGAAAATCAAGCATCATCCCAAGTAAGTCACCTCGCTTGTTATAACCTAGTACAAACATATGGAAAGTCATGCAAGAATAGCTGGCGCCTAGGCACTCTCTCCAATTACCCCAGGTCTCTAGTGGTCCAAACCACCTTATACCGGGTCGGCAAAGAGAAAATCTTCAAATAAGAAAATCAAGAAGGCCTGAAGACCCTAAATATCCACAACTGACATGGATCCATGATCTATCTCTATATCTACAAACCCCTTGAATACCTCAGACTCTAGAGTAGCTTGCTCGCATGTTTGCGAGCCTAAACAACTATTTTCCTCTATCTCTCTCTCTCTCTCTCTCTCATCCTCGTCTATCTCCTTTCTATAATTTCCAGCATTCTCCTCCTCATCATTATCATCCTCACCCTCTAGATCCTCAAAAGCAGGAGGTTATCAGGAATGGGTGGACATACCCCCAAGAGCTCACCAACAGCATCATATGGTCAACACCCTCCTCAAAAGGAATACTCAAGAAGGGCTCACCATCTCCCCTGATGCCCATAATCCTAACCACATTACTATTATCCTAACCGCATCCCTAATAGTAGCACCCATCTCTTCAGTGGGGAAGGGAATGAACTTCATCTTCGGCCTCCATCGAAGGCAAAACTGAATTAGAAGAGAGTGGTCTTTGACAAAAGGTCTGAATCTACCCGCCTCCCACAACCCTATCATAGCCACTGCCTAAACTTAAGTCGGGGTTAAGAGCTCGGCCCATTTCCTAATGCTAAACAAATGGCAAGTGGTCCCTATTTGTAGTCATGAAATCAAAATGTCACAAGAAGAAACGAAATTGAGACTGACCATTTAAATTTCTTAGGAGGGCTCTACTTTGAAGATAAATCCAAAATTTTATTTTACCTAAGACTAGTTGTCCTAGGGCAGAAAAAATGAGATTAAAAAGACCTCCAAAATAGGAGGAATCAAAATATGCACTCCTAGGGTCCTCTTAAGGAAGCATTCATCTTAGCCCTGAAGGAAGGGCAAATTTGGTAATTCTCGTATTACACCCATGACGAGTTCTCTTGGGGAAAATATGTGAAATACCAAGAAAATCTATCCTAAGTTATCATAAGTGATGCCATATGTTAAAACCAAACAAAAAAAAAACTATGGAGCCTACTTTGACAAGCAAGAATATATACATAATGCAGCCTAGAACTATGACAAATGCAAAAATGACAAGAAGAATAATCACATGACAGTCTTGGAATGGAAGAACATGCATAAGAAGACAGTTAATCCCAATAAAAATAGTAACAAATAGATAAAATTGAAATCGATAAACAACTTACTCGGATATGTCCTTAAATCACACGAGGGACCTAAGGTTTCATACCAAATTCTATAGACTAAGCCATCCCGTGACAAACAACCTTGAGAGCCCACTTTGGTGAATCTCATTCACCTCTTTTCTATCCTTTTCTTTTTTTTCTAGAGGAGTTAACCTCTATTTATAGAGAACACCTTCATTTAGTAACTCTCACATTCATGGTCTATAAGAGTTGAGATCTAAGTATAACTCATGCTTTAATTCCTTTAAGTGCAGCTAATTAGGATTAATAAGTTGTCATCAAACTGTTAATCCTATATAATGAGCTAAATATGTCATTAGTCCACTAATGACTCATATGATAGGATGTCATCCAAGCATTCCCACAATTTACAAAGAATCTAAACACACCGCTGGGTTTTCCCTCTAGTGATATTGAGTTTTTTCCTCTAGTGATACATCCTATTAAAACTAGAAAATGGGTCAATATATATGGCATTGCCTCATATTAACTACATGGGTTTTTATATATCCTTCAATATGACTTTTGTAAAATGAATTTCCAGGAGAAAAACGGCTTGAGAGGCTCCATTTCCAACAAAGACAAACAATAAAATTTGTGAAAAATGCTCCATTATGTAGTTCTGCAAGTCTCAGTCATAAGTAGCATGCTAGCCAAGGTAAGAAAAGAAGCACATTTCATGCGCCAAGATTGAGCATGGAAGTTCATAATACTGAAATGAAGAACTTTCATGTTCAAAGCATAAGCAAAACATGCCATTGAAAGTCATTATCGAACATGTGATATGCATGTTGATAATAAACCAAGCAATACAAAAAAGAATCATCATGGATTGAGTATCATGAAAGATAAAACAAAGTGCGTGATGATATATTCTTTTTCACTAAACTGTCCTTGGGAGAGGTCCTCTATTTCCAAGTCAGAGTCACATATCTCAATAGGTTGAATGAATATGGGCCTAAAGGGTATATAGATCTGCGATAGGTGTTGTCAGCAAGTGGAGCTACAAAATATTGTTCAAACTGAAATTGTTTGATCACTTGCTGAGGGAAGTAGTGCTCCATAAAACCTTGACCTCCTAAAGCGATATAGAGTGACTTTGGTGGGGCAAAGTTAGATGACATCCTCTAAATCGCGAAAGGCCCATTGATATTCTTTAACATATGGGTTTGTCTAGAGCTAACAACCCCTCAAAATACAAAGGTTCAAGTTAGAAAGGGTTGTGATGGGTGTATTTATCAAAAAATCATTGCTTTTTTATTAAAATAATATTTAAATAGGTAACTTTACCATCACGTAAGGGAAAATTTGAAATTTTCACAAAAATACAATAGCATTTTGAAAGTTAGTATCTTGGAACTTTATTTATAGAGTGTCACTATCCTTTAGTTAAAATTTTAATTTTACCCCTTATAAAGATGACAAAAGTACGTTTTGTCTTGTAGTATTATTTACAAAATTGTCCCACAAAAGTAGCTTTGTTTTAAAAAATAGACTGCAAAATGAATAAATCCCTCTTCACAACTCTCTCTATCTTGAACTTTTGTAATTTGAAGGGTTGTGAAGTTTAGATTAT
>NW_006497508.1:505715-524177 GCF_000471905.2 Amborella trichopoda
GCTTATGTTAATTGGGAACTTAAAAATTACTTTTAGTTGTTGTTTTCCTTTATTTTTTTTTTTGGTTATTGTTCATTAGAATGAAAATAATGTATACTTCAAATTTTGGATCAAACAAATAGCTATAACATGGTGTTTGAAGGTTGTTGCATCATATTGCTATACAACCGTTGCATGATATCATTGCTCATATATATATATATATATATATATGTATATGAGTAATGATATCATGCAACAAGGTTAGAAAACCATCTTTTGGCCATTTGTTTGATCCAAAATTTGAAACATACACTCTTTTCATTCTAATGAACAATCACAAAAAAAGAAAAAATTGAAAACACAACCTCGAAAGTATTTTTTTTAGCCTAATTAACATAAGCCGTTTATTTTGGTGAGATGCTTAGATTTAGGCCTTAGAAGGATTTTTTCATTTCCAATTTTTTTGGATTGCTTTATTATCATTAGATGAACAATGTTAAAAAAAAAAGAAAAAGATTTTGAGTTTATAAAGGCTAAGATCTTGAAATTCACAAAATGAATGGTCTAGATTCGTTTTTGGAGATGACTTATTTTGACCATATCTAGGGTTCAAAGTGATTTTTTTTTTTGGGGAATTGATTATTGAGATGAAGAGAGTGTGTGTGTAAAATTTGAGGTCATACAAATACCACAAACATGGTTTTCTAGAAGTGTCATTGCATTGTACTATGATACAACCGTTGCATTGAATCATTGTTCTATATATATATAGAACATTGAATCAAAGGGCCTCTTTTATTGTCATCAAGCTGTACATTCCCTTGGACCCGAAAAGATTATCAGCCATATCCCTGAAAAATGCATGAGAACACTGGAAAAAACCATAAAGAGGCTTCTGAGGTATACAGTTTGAACCAAAAGAAATGTTCTTCATCACAGTCCCCACCCCCCTAATAAAGTGCGGAGCCATCAAGTCTCAAGACGAATGTCTGAGAGATTCTAACATCTTGGATACTCATGAATGAGTTTTGAACAGGCACGTAGGCCTAAGAAAATTAAAGGTGTGGCGCCAGAGCTCTTAAAAATTTTGGAAACCTGACAAGTTTTTTTCTATGGAATAAGAGTTCAGTAACAATACTAGGTAACAGTTTAGGTGCATGAGACAAGCCTGTTTGAGCTTACTTTTAACAATTCAGTGCTTTAAAACTACAAATGTTTAGTGTGAATTGCCTTGGAATCCAGTATTTACTTCAAGATAGTTAGAGAGAACACTTCTCATCTCCCTACTATCACTTTTCCTCATATCATTTGGTAGATTTGTTTTGCTTTGTCATGTCCTTTTGAGCAAACATATTTTTATCTGCACTTGTGCAATTAGGATATTTCTTTCAATTGAAGTAATACAATTTATATATAGAGAGAGAGACTGAAAGCCAACACAGCAAATCAAACTATTTAAGAGAAATAGCATACTAGTTAGCACTATAGGATAACTGCCTGGATGTGTTGAGACATCATTGGGGTTTAAACCTGATGAATAAAACTCTACATCCGCGGGTAGAACACATTGCAAAGAAATAGGAATTAAAAGCAAAGAAAGAAAAACAAGAGATGCATGATGAAGTAAGAGAAGCTGGATAAAAAACAATAGCCACCATACTCCATGCATGAAATTGGAATGCCACATGTGATGTCACAAGTTTCAAAATCACAAAGACCAAGATGGGCATTAGAGCCATCAAAAGAAAACTGTGGGAAATCTTCATTCAAAATCAGTACCCAATGAAGCTATTTAAGTGAACCGCACATCCTATCGTGTTAGAAAATATTTCCCCAGCATCAAGATGTTCTTATTATAAAAGGCAGAAGGTAATCGTAAATAATAAAAAACAAATCCACTGTTGGATTTGGTGATAGCTAAATCACCATACCCATATTTTCTTCTCAAGATTAGGGTTTTATGAGAAATAGAAAATTGACTTTATTGGAAAGCAAGAAAGTGGTATCTTTATAAGAGAGTGAAGGAGAAAATAATACCCATCTTTTGAGGGTTACCTCTTTGGTGTTATGGGAATGGATCTCCAATATGGATATGGGTCTTCAAGAGAGAGAGACATGGCCTCCGAGAGAAAAGCGGTATTCCCATGAGTTTTGGGTTGGTTAACTTTCACTTCTGGAGAGAAAAAATCTCTCTGTTGCTTTCAAGGTTATCTTTTCGATAGCTGTACTATGGTGGGAGAGGATGTTGATCGATGGTGTTGCTCGGTCGGGAGAGTAGGTTTAGAAGGGAAGATTAGTGATGGTCTTTTACCGATGTTTAGCGATAAGTATTATCTCTTGTAACCCAAAACTGTAATCTTCATTATGATTGTGGATTTCTAATTGTCGAGGCCGTAGATGTAGCCCTACGAGGTGAACCACGTAAATCATATATTATTGTGGTGTGTTTTTTATGTCCACTTTATTTCTTGCAATCGATTTATAGTTGTATTCATCTACTTCGTATTTGGCCACACGATCTTGGTTGCGATCCCGATATTTGAGATTCTCGGTTTCGCAAGCCTAGGGATTCACGAGATCCCTACAATTGGTATCAGAGCATAAGGTATGTACGGGGGACTAAGACTTGCAAAAAGAAAATGATGAATGATGGAGTTTAATGGATACATGGTTTGAGGTGGAGAAATATGGAGGCAAAATGTTGATGAAAATTCTACAATAGAGGCAAGTGAAAAGAAATAAAAAAATATTTATGGTTTGAGGTGGAGAAATATGATGGCAAAGTATTTGTGAAAAGTCCACAATGGAGGCAAGTATGAAGAAATCAAGAAATCTATTCAGTGAAGGTTGTTAAGGCAATTATGGTGACTTTGCTATTAAGGTGGAGATTGTTAGGTTTGGTGATAGCTAAATCACCATACTCATATTTTATTCTAAAGATTAGAGTATTATGAGAAATAGAAAATTGACTTTTTTGAGAAGCAAGAAAGTGATAGCTTTAAAAGAAAGTGAATGAGGACATAATACCCATCCTTTGAGGGTCACCCCTTTGGGGGTTTATAGGAATGGATCTCCAATATGGCGATGGGTCTCTAAGAGAGAGAGAGACATGACCTCCGAGAGAGAGGCGGTATTCTCATGAGTTTTGAGTTGGTTAACTTTCACTTCTGGAGAGAGAAAGTCTCTCGATTGCTGTCAAGGTTAGCTTTCCGTTAGCGGTATTGATCGACGGTGTTGTTAGGTCGGGAGAACGCGTTTAGAAGGGAAGATCGGTGATGGTCTTTTACCGATGTCTAAAGATAAATATTATCTCTTATAACCCAAAATTCTAATCTTCATTGTGATAGTGAATTTCTAGCAACCACGAACTGCCAATACCACCAGCTCCAGCATTTTGTGGTACTTACTTCACTAATATTTAACATCTCTCCTTAATTGAATGACATAAGCATATGCTTTTAGCATACAAATACTTCAACTCATATAATTTCAACTATATGTAAGACAAATACAACTTGATCAGCTAGTCAAAAAATATACATGTTTGTATGATCTAAACAGTCAAAGGAAACTGGCAGCCAAAAAAACATCAGAAACATGTAAGTGCCTGAACAGATTTCGGCCATTTACAGATAAAAACAAAATGTTTTTAAAGAAGCACAAAAATCAGGCCAAAACCAATTAAAACATTTATGGTTTTATAGAGAAACGAGGACCACCATCAAGATCACCATTAATGGAACTCTAAAAGCTCTCTCTCTTCAATTTTCTCTCATAAAACCTTAGAAGAAGGAGGGGAGCAACAATTTTTCAAAATGATTCAAGAGTTGAGATAGTTAGGGTTTGAAATCTCATAATGTGCTTTTATAACATGGGTTTAACTTTGAATTCAATCAACACCTTTGATGCAGTAATCCAAAGGCACGTGAGATGCTAATGTACTTAGCTACCCATCCCCATCCAACCACCGGGATGAAGGGATGGGATTTCACACTATTATTACTCACCCTAACCTTAAGGTATGCCACTTTACCATTTTGTACTTGACCCATGTTTTTATTCTAATTGTATCCAATATGGCCTTACAAAAATGCCCTTAATTTTTTTTAATAATGTATTAGAGTAGATAACTACAAAAGTTAGTGGGCAAATAAGTAATCGACAAAGCTCATACATGTGGAGATATTCTACTTTATCAAAGCCAATCACTTTGTAGATCTAAAATTTCAAACCAATCAATTTAGAGATAATGTCCCTTTCACACATTTTTGTGAAGATATTTTTCAACTCAAATTTGAAAATGCATTTTCTCTTTAATATCAAATAAATAAATTAATTAAACTTCAGATAGGCTATGCATGACCAATGTGTGAGTTAATTAAGACATGTGATAAAAAAGGGGGTCTTAATTTATGACATTATATAACAAAATATAACAATGTATAACAAGAAACCATAATACAACCCCTTATAAAACAAGTAACCAAATGCAAATCTGGTCCACTACCTTGGGATTAGTGCCAAGCTGGGTGGTGATCATGGAGTGAGGCGGGGGTTGCCATGTGGCAGCCTATGGCCGCTCGGACGCCACATGGCACTACCAGCTCAGGATTAAAGTAGAATTTGCACCAAACAATAAGAAAGCCCTCATTTTTAGCAAATAAAATTATAAAAAATACTTTAAAATTTAGAATAAATATTTAAAGTATTTTTGAACAATTATTAGGTTTTTCTCATCATTATAAAATCAAACAAAAGATATAGTGAGATCTCAGACTAATAACTATAGGTATCGGAGTACTCCATTGGGCTAGTCCCGAATGATGTTTCGTCGAGTCTCAGATCAACACAATAGACGTATGTTCCACAATCTAAAGCAGGCCATATCAAAGCTGCTGAGCCAGAACTTCCGATCATTCGACTCTCAATGGATTACAGGTGTACGCCTGTGGGACATGATCCAACTCAATTACAGGGGTCCTCTCAAAGCACATGTGCACTAGCTCTTCCAAACTCGGATAATGCATTTGGAAGAGTGGCTTCCCGTACGAAATGAAAATGCACATGCCATGCAATGGTCTCGTGTCAGAATACGGACTTATGTCCCATAAGTCTTGACCATTTCATACAGGGTGAATACGCAATAAGTATTCGGGTTATATTTTTCTCATTTGGATTCTCCAAGCCCTGGCTGATTGCAGCTAAACATGAGGCTAACCTATAAAATCCTGACTAAGACGTGACCGTCACACCTCCTTGAGAAATTGTTTTCTCAACACGTGAACTCTCGATGCCTCATGCGTACTCGGGATAAAAGAATCTTGGCTCCATTTCGCAAGATGCCAATATTTCAATCTCTCAATCGCTCCCACTGAATGAGAGACTACTGGAATTTAGGCCTTGATAAGCCATATTTTCAACATTCTCCCACTTGGCCTTTTGAATCCTGAATATATATCTCTCTCATTATCGTTCACAATAAATCAAAGCATGCATACTTATCTATGGATTTATCATTCATAAGAAATAGACAAAGTAATAACAACTATGTCAACTTCCTTAAATCCATCCCATGCACATGCCTCATAAAATCATTTGGCCCCAAGCCTTTGGTTAATGGATCTGCATGCTTAGCATCAGATGGAATGTAACCAACTTCTACTTCACCAGCTGCTGGCTCTTCTCTTACTTTATGATATTGAGCTTTAATGTGCATTGACTTGCTGTAGAACCTTGGTTCAACTGCCACTGCTATTGCAGCTTGATTGGTACACATGATTCTAATAGTTCCATGTTTTAGAGGGTTGAAGTTAATATGATTCAAGAACTTCTTAATCCAAATGGCTTCTAAAGTTATGGAACTTAAAGCCATATACTCGGCTTCCATGATAGATAGGGCTACAGGGTCTTGCTTCTTGGTACGCCAAGAAATGACACCACCCCTATAAAGAAATAGATAACCCGAAGTAGATCTCGAGTCATTTGGGTCTCCTTAATAGTCGGAGTCTGTGTATCCCAAAGCTTTAAGCTCATTTGCATTGCCATGGGTTAATCCATAATCAAATGTTCCTTTCAAATACCTCATGATTCTTTTCACGGCTTTCCAATGTTCTAATCCAGGATAACTTTGGAATCGACCAATCAAGCTTTGAACAAAAGCTAGATCGGGTCTAGTTCCCATGGTTAAATATATTAGTGATCTTATGGTACTCCGATACGGGATCCTTCCCATCTCATTTCTCTCAAGATCATTGTTTGGTTTCATATTGACATTTAATTTTCCTCTCATTTCCACAGGTGTATCTATAGAGTTGGATTCACTCATACCAAATCTCTCAAGAACTTTCTTGCAATATGTAGATTTAGATAATTGAATAGTGTGTGCTGCTCTATCTCTTATAATATGAATCCCTAACACATATGAAGCCTCTCCCATATCTTTCATATCAAAATTACTTGATAGCATTGCCTTTGTGTCCCTTATAAGGTCTAGGGTGCTACTAGCTATTAGAATATCATCCACATATAAAGTCATGAAAGTAATGCCAGTCCCATTGGTCTTATGCTATACACAATGGTCATCCTCATTTGGTTTGAATTTATATCTAATCAGGGTTTGACGGAACTTGAGGAACGATCTTCTTGAAGCTTGTTTCAGACCATAAAGTGATTTGTTAAGTTTATACACGAACTTTTCCTTTCTTTTCACAACAAAACCCTCGGGTTCGTTCATGTATATATCCTCTTCTAGGTCACCATTTAGGAAGGCGGTTTTCACATCCATTTGATGCAATTCTAGGTTAAGGTAGGCTGCTATGGATATGATCATTCCAATTGAAGGTATTTTGGCAACAAGTGAGTAGGTGTCAAAATAATCTACCCCTTCATTTGCGTAAGACCTTTTGCTACAAGTCTTGCCTTGTATTTTTCAATACACTTTGGAGTTAAGTTTCTTTTTTAATATCCACTTACATCAAATGGATCTAAGGTTATGGTAATTGGACTAACTCCCATACATGGTTCTTTATGATTGAATTTATCTCATCTTGCGTGGCTTCTTTCCATAACTTATTATCCGGACAAGACATAGCATGTAGGTAAGAATAATGTTTATCATCGGGTTCTTCATTAATCATTTCATAGTCCTCCCCAAGGTAAGTGAAAAAGGAAGGTGGTTTCTTTATTCTCTCACTTCGCCTAAGTGAGATGGTTTCAATTTCTTTGTTAGGCTGAAGCTCATGGAAGTCTACTCTCTTTTGGGTTGATTCTCTCCCAAGGAATTCATCTTCAAGAAAATAGGAACTAAGGCTTTCACTCACATTACGCTTCAAGAGGTTATAAAACCTAAAAACCTTCCCATCACTTGGGTATCCTATGAAAACACATTTTATAGTTTTAGGATCAAGTTTGGACCTATTTTGGGATGATATGAGAACATGGCCTGAATATCACCAAACCTTAAAGTGCTTTATTGAGGGAGGTCAGCCCATGAAGAGTTGGTAAGGAGTTGATTAAATTGCTTTGGTGGGAGTACGATTAAGGACATATGTGGCGGTCAGAATCGCCTCCCCCGAAGACTTTAATTCAAGATTAGCGGTACTCATCATACTTCGTACCATCTCAACTACTATTCTTTCTCTAGGCAACCCCATTTTGTTCGGGTGAGTAAGGCATGTTGGTTTGGTGGACAATCTCATATTGGACATAAAGATCTTGGAAGGCTTAGGAGGTGTATTCCCCACCCCTATCTGATCTAAGGTTTTTGATGGTTCGACCTAGTTTCTACTTTATATTATTGGAATTTGGTTATGGCCTCACTTTTGTTTCTCATGAGATAGGTGTGACCAAAACAGGAATGGTCATCAATGAATGTTATGAAGTAGCTCATGTGCCCCATGGTAGACACACTCATAGGTCCACACACATCCGAGTGGATTAGTTCTAAAAGACTAGAGACCCTTTCGACCTTTTGATGAGGCTTCTTTACCATCTTTCATTTAAGGCAAGCCTCGCATCTATTATAAGAATCGATATTCATTTTATCAAGCAATCATTCTTTCATCACAGTATGCATTCTCGATGGATTAATGTGACCTAACCTCTTAAATGGCATAAAGTAAAATTTTGTAAATCATCACCCATGTAAACAAACTCCTTTGTTATTTTGATTTCATAAAGCCCTTGAACCAAGTGGGCTACAAAAACAAGGTCTCAATTAATAGAATCATCATGCACATAGACCTTTTCCTCCTTGAACAAGAGCATAAACCTAGCTTTGCTCATCTTGGAAATCGAGATGAGATTCTTCCTCATCCTGAGTGCATAAAGGGTGTCCCTAAGCATGAGAGTCTCATCATTAGTGAGCTCTAACACATAGTTCCCTTTTCTTAAGACTCTTTCCCTTTGATTTCCACCCATATAAAGATTATGGGTACCGGGTTTGACAGCATAAAACCTTCTAAAGCCTTTCATAGAATTTGTCATATGGATAGTAGACCCCGAGTCAAAAACCCACACATCCACCTCTTCATTGGCAATAAAAGTCTCATGGACCATGCAAACTATCTCTTTCCTTGGTCCTCCATCGGTATTAGCTTGAAGCTTATCGGTATTGAGCTTAAGAGCAAAATGAAGGTTTTGTGGAGGAGGAGGATACTTAGAAAACTTTTGGGTATGCTCAGATTTCTTGTATCTAAAGCATTGCATCTTCTAATAATCTTGGCTTGAGGGCCAAACCGACCTCCCACCTACCATCATGGGTGTGGGTGGTGGTGTAGGCCTAAAAGACACGGAGCTAGCATGGTTTTTAGGAGGGTAAGGGCTAAATGGATAAGGGGAGTAGGATTTTCCCTTTTGCTTCCCCTTTCCTTTCCATTTGCCTTTTCTTATTCTTAGCATTATCACTCCCACATTACATATATTCACCACAGAAGAGTTAGAAAGAGAAGAAGATATAGGAGTAATGAGTAAGGGAGTAGAAGAAGATGATGGTGCGTGAGATTTTACCATATAGCCATGGAAGAGTCCATCCATTGCCATCTTATCATTCTTTGCTCTTCCCCTTCCATAAAAAAGGCAATATCCTCCACTGTTGTAGGCACCACTTTAGCCATCAAATTGGCCACAAAGGTCTCCCATGAGGGAGAGATCAAAAGCACAAATATCGTCTTTTGTGTCACCTCATCATATGAGTGACTGGATCTCTCACTCTCTCTTATACAATTTTTGAACTCTCTTAAATGATCACCCACTTTAGTGTGATTATCTACTTTGCAACACATGAGATTCATCATTCTAATGATCTTTTAAGCTTCATTCAGTGTATCGTATTTTTTTTTCATGCTCTCCATAAGATCTTTGATACATATGGAATTCTCATACTCCTTAATAAATGAATCACTCATGATTGCAAAAATAATATACATGGCACTTTGGTTTTTGTTATGCCATGTCTCATATGCATCCTTAATAACTCGAGGAGCATTGATTGCGGACGGATTAGGTGGTCTAGAAGTCAACAATGGCAATAGACCATCTTCATGAAACACATAACCAATTTTCCTTCTCCATTCGAAGAAGTTGGTTTCATTGAACCTCTCCTCATTAAGCAATTCGGTGAGTATTGAACGGGCTGCCATGGGTTCCTATTTGACACTCTGTAATCCCTTTAAAGACCCTAAAAGAGACTGTAAATGAGCCTAGCTCTGATACCAATTGTTAGTAGATACAAAGACTAGAACAAATTTTCAATCCAGAAAACAAGGCAAAATGAATACCTTCAACAAGTCACTTGCTAAACCAAGCTAATTAAATAAGCTACAATCCTTTTACATAATAATTACAACTATTTCTAACCTTGTATAACCACTATAAATAAACTCAAATTCCAACCCCTTATGGGGCACTTACATATAAAGCAAGACTAGCTTATGAATTACATTTTCATAGCACAAATTATATAAACTATGTCCCACAGCTTAAATACATTATGCAATTAATCTAAACACAATTATAAAGAATAAAATCAATTAAACAGGGAATTAGAATGTCAAATTAAAATAGGGAAGCCATGTTTTGAACCCTTTGTGCTGGGGCCATGCAATCGGGCCCTATAAGGACTTAATTTTGTCCCTTCGGATTGTACAAAAGTGGTTCAATCTCACAAGAGTGTCTAATCCAAATGGGAAGAATTTCACATCTTAAAATCACTTCTTAAAATCTCAACACATTGACATTATCATCCAAAACAAAATGAAAAAGGTTTGAATCGAATCAGATAAAGAACAAGAGAGTTATGGCCAAACTACACACGGTGGTCCCTCGGACCATCAAAAAAGTTTTGTATGGAAAGATTATGAACCCCCATAGGTAAAAACGTGATGAAAAAGTTCTGAAAATGGAGTGACACTCTGAGACTAAAGTATTTGATGGATTTGAAAGAAAGTAATTAATGGATACTACACATGATCATGGATTATCATGCATATAGTCTATAACTCATGAAGGACCACACTATGAATAAGCATGATGAAAAAGATGATCAAATGGGGATTCTAAGATCAATGAAACTTTTTTAAATTCAAAACTCCAGCAACTATAGATGCCAATGAAATGATCTTATGAGAAAAAAAAATTCAATGGAGTTTACCTTGATAAATGTACAATATGGACTTAAAGCATAAGAAAGGAGGACCACCATCAAGATCATCATTAATAAAACTCTAAAAGCTCTCTCTTTTCATTTTTCTCTCACAAAACCCTAGAAGAAGGAGGGGAACAACAATTTTTAGAAATGGTTCAAGAGTTGAGATAGTTAGGGTTTGAGATCTCATGATGTGCTTTTATAACATGGGTGTAACTTTGAATTTAATCAACACCCTTGATGCACTAATCCAAAGGCATATGAGAGGCTAATGTACCTAGTCATCCATCCTCATCCAACCACTAGGATGAAGGGATGGGATTTCACACCATTATCACTCACCCTAACCCTAAGTTATGTCATTTTACCATTTTGTCCTTGGCTCATGTTTTTATTCCAATTGTATCTAATATGGCCTTACAAAAATATGTTTAGCTTTTTTTAATAATGTATTAGAGTAGATAACTACAAAGGCTAATGGGCAAATAAGTAATTGATAAAGCTCACATATGTGAAGATATTCTACTTTATCAAAGCCAATCAATTTGTAGATTTAAAATTTCAAACCAATTAATTTAAAAATAATATCCCCTTAACACATGCGTGTGATGATATTTTTGGACTCAAATTTGAAAATGCATTTTCTCTTTAATATCAAATAAATAAAGAAATTAAACTTCACACATGTCATACATGACCCATGTGTGAGTTAATTAAGATATGTGATAAAAAATGAGCTTTAATTTATAACATTATATAACATAATATAACAATATATAACAAGACACCATAATACAACCCCTTATAAAACAAGTAACCAAATTCCAATCTAGTCCCCCACCTAGAGATCAGTGCTCAGTTGGGCGGTGATCCTAAAGTGACGTGTGGGGTGCCATGTGGTAGCCCTATGGCTATTCAGACGCTACATGGCACTATCAGGTCAGGATTAAAGTGGAATTTGAGCCAAACAATATGAAAACTCTCATTTTTAAGGTAATAAAATTCCGAAAATATTTCTAAAATTCACAATAAATATTTAAAGTATTTTTGAGCAATTTTTATATTTTTCTCATCATTATAAAATCAGAAAAAAGGTACAGTGGGATCTCAAGCTAATAATTATAGGTATCAGAGTACTCCATTGGGATGTCCCGAGTGATGCTCCGTCGAGTCTCAGATCAACCCAATAGACCTATGTTCCACAGTCTAAAGCAGAGATACATAATTGGCCATATCAAAGCTGTTGAACCAGAACTTCCAATCATTCGGCTCTCAATGGATTACATGTGTACCACTGTGGGACTTGATCCAACTCAATTACAAAGGTCCTCTCAAAGCACATGTGCCCTGGCTCTTCCAAAATCGGATATTGCATTTGGAAGAGTGGCTTCTTGTACGAAATGAAGATATACATGCCATGCAATGGTCTCGTGTCAGGATACAGACTTATGTCCCATAAGTCTTGACCATTCCATACAGGGTGAATACTCAATAAGTTTTCGGGTTCTATTTTCTCATTTGGATTCTCCAAGCCCTGGCCGATTGCAGCTAAACATGATGCTAACCTATAAAATTCTGATTAGGAGGTGACCCTCACCTCCTTGAGAAATTGATTTCTCAACACGTGAACTCTCAATGCCTCATACGTACTCGTAGTAAAAGAATCTGAGCTTCATTTCTCAAGACACCAAGATTTCAATCTCTCAATTGCTCTCATTGAATGAGAGACTACTGAAATTTAGGCCTTGATAGACCATATTTTTAACAGTACGTCCACTAGACCAATTGATGCGTGGATGTCAGCTTGGGTAATTCAAAGCTCAGAGCAAATACATCCCAAGATCTATTGCTACTCTTTAAATGGCTTTTCCCTAATTCGGATGTTTTGTGCTTCAAATCATGGTTGAAAGCTTGCCAAAAGAATTAGTGACAGATTTTAGATTTAACTAGGGTTTTAGTTTAATTAGAAATCTAATTCCAGCGCGTATTATGGAAGCCATTAGATTTGGATTTACTTTCCATGGTTTATTTGAGGCACTATTTAATTTCCTAATTAGAATATGATACATTCTTTATGTCGTATATTTCTCGAGGTTAGTTAGTAGAGAAACTTCTTTTTCTATAAAGAAATGATGAAAAGGTCATTAGATTAGTTAAGACCCAAGTCAAATGTATTTTGGATACAGGAAACACTAAATATATAAATGTACCTTAAGGTCGAGAAAAGTTATGGCAAGAATAAAAATAGAAAATAGATACATACCCCATACTATAATAGTAGTCCCAAATAAGCGCCTGAGTCCATAGAAAGCCCAGGGACCCCGTCTAAGATATAAAATAAGAACTATAACCCCCCACTTACCTTTTTCCTTGTATTTATCTTTTTACAAATTCTCCCATCATCCAAACCAAAATAAAAATGCATCCCTCCCCAATGTTTCAAAAAACACTAGGCGACCGGGGGGGTCAAGCCTCCCAACATCTATGAGAGCGCCCTGAACCTAGGTGGCCCAGTAGAAAGAAAAATATATGCCGTCTAAGTGTCTAAGGCAAACAATATAATTATATGACACATAATCCATAATCCATATTTTCATGAATGAGGAGAATTTAGATAGTTCATAATTCATATTTTCATACAATGCTATACACACAAGAGCTAGATAGTAGATAGTAGAAACTAGAATCTAAAAAAAAAAGAAAAAAAAAATACAGTTTAAGGCTCAATAGTTAACATCAAGAGTCAAGCATCCTCAACCATCATCATCACCATAAGGAGTAAGATAAGCCTCGTCATACACATCAGATTCGAGGCCATCATCATCAGAGTCATCTCCTTCTTCAACATAACACTTGTCCTCCTCTGTTTCTTTTGAATCTGTCTCTTCTTCCTCTTCTTCTACCCCCCTTTTACTTTGTGCAGATGATGCCTTAGGAGTTTTGGTTGCTCTACCTGGTGCGTCTTCACCCTTTTCTTTCTTTTGTGCTTCTCTAAACTCAAATATTGTATAACCTCTTTCTTAATAGCCTCAAGGACATTTTACATGGGGCAACATCCCCCTTAATATAGGAATGTGTTTCTTTAACCAGTAAATACCCTCATTAGTATCATTTCCACAATAATTACACCTAATACGATTATTGTCATTCGGATTCGGTTTGTGATCATACTTCCAACCTTGATAACCACTTCTAGAAGAACCTAGAGAAGAAATTTCCATAGAACAATGCTCATTTTCTTCGTTGTTCTGGTTCAACTAAAATCAAATTTTGTCAAATCTCATCTCGAATAGCATCAAAAACCTTTTTACGAGCAGTAACATTTGCTTTATTACTGGTAAGGTATTTTTTGAATTGGTTAATACCCCAATTGGTATATTTTTCACAAAAATTACAGTTTATAAAATTTTTATCGTTTAGTTTTGGGTTATAACCATACTTCCAATCTGGATCACCTCTTCTAGCAAAAGCAAAAATAGACCTATGATTCCCCTTTCATTCTCTCACATCCTCACCCCGTCGGCCTTTCCCTCTCTCTCAACCTCCACTAGAACCCCTCCTCTTGCACTCTCCCCCTCATCTTGTGAATCACTCTCTCCCTCCCTCCCTCACTCACTCCAACTCATTTCGACATATCAGCTTTCTCATAGCTCTAACACTTCAAGATCCACCTCTCCCTCTCTCTCACTCACTCTCTCTCCCCAAAAGAAACAAAAACTCTCATGTCTTCACCCCGTGAACCTCTCACTTTTACTTATTTCTCTCTCTCACACATCCTCATCCCTCTTTCTCTCTCAACCTCCCTTAAACTCTCCTCTGTCACTCTCTCATGTCGTCACCCCATGAGCCTCTCTCTATCTCACAACCTCCATTGGAACCCCTCCTCTTGCACTCGCCCCCTCATCATGTGAAACTGTCTCTCTCCCTCCCTCCCTCCCTTCAACTCATTTCCTTATATCAGCTTTCTCATAGGCCAAACACTCCAAGTCCCGCCTCTCGTTCTCTCTCTTTCATATTTATCTAAAACATTATGCTGCTTACTCTGCTTTAAACCCTAGCACCTCCCTCTCTTTCTCTTTACGAAATTCCTAATCTTTCCCTATGAATTAACCTGGTTCCGCTCCACTCTCTCTAAAAGTTGAGCGCATAAAGAACCCATAAAGGACCAGGTGTCACCTTTCAATTAAACACAATAACATCTTCTTCAACCTTTCTCTCTCATGCCACCACCTCCTCCTACTTTACTCCTATTCAATAACCCAAAACCACTTGTACACTCTACCCTCTTCTGCATATCAGATGCAAGGCCATTCACATACCAGAACCAGTAGCAGCAAAACCTGAACTTCCTCTCTCTAAAAACCAGTGTGACAAATCAGAAAATTGTATCTCTTTAACTGAGAATGCAAACACATCATATATATATATATATCTCTCTCTCTAAAACAACCGGTCTCGCTTTCATTGAAGACCACTGAGACAAAGCTACAACTTATCTCTCAAAAGACAGACGAGACTCTCACACACATCAGCGATTGAGAACAAGTGACTCTCTCTCATCGGTGGTTGAGAACTGATAACTTTTGTTCTCAATCACAACATTTCGTCAGAGGGAGAGAAAGAGAGGTTCATGGAGTGAGATAGAGAGAGGCTCTCAGGGTGAGGAATAGAGAGAACGAGAGGGGGGGTTGAGAGAGACAGAAAGTGCTTTTTTAGGCTTAGGCAACATAGGAATCAATGTAAGGAGAAAAAACAATGTTGTAATTTGCACAAGGAAAAAGATTGTTTGGGGCGAGGGGGCTCGGGGCTTTGAATGGCCTTTTTTTTTTTTTAACTTAAAGGGGGATCCACTTGTTTTTTTATGGATTTGAGGGTTTATTTGAGACTACAAATACAAGGAGAGAGGTTTGCGTCTTTCTCCTAATGAAATTTTAGTTTATCAAATTTATGACAATTAAGCTATCTTGAGAGGTGTGATTTTTGAGTCTTATAATGTTATAGGCATGTGATAACACGAATATGTAACTATTAAGTGGTGTGATTCCATCCCAAAGTTAAGGCCACGTTTTACTGGGATTTGCACGCACCACTACCACATCTTCCCCTTCACCTCACACCACACTCATCTCCATGGATCAACCCTTGTTCAACCTCACAACTCTCTTCTTCATCCCAACCTTCTCTACAATATACGCCCCACTCTCTACCATCCTCCATCCAAAACCTAAACCTAGATCACCTTCCAAAATCAGTACATATCATGTCCTAAAGCTCCCTACCTTCTCAACCACCTCCTTAAATCAGCCATGTGACTCCCTGTTGAGTACTCTACCATTACCCAATCCAATACTAACTATTTAACCTTCCCAATTCCAACCAAACCCTACATCCTATTCCAACTCCAATCTGAACCCCATATAAAACCCTAACTGATTTTTCATACTAACCAAACTTATAAATCCTAGCTTTCTATCTGGCCCACCATGCCCTAACCTGCTTGAGTACGAACCAAGTTTCTTGTTCCCACATCGGTTACAAACTAAATAAAATTATTTGTTCATTAAAGTCTAGAAGAGGTAAGAAGGTAGAATTACTCGCCTCCTGTTAGGTTTCTGCACAAGCTGTCAATTTTTTTAATTAGACAATAACTATCCTATTCCTATGTTAAGGAAGACATTTTCTGCACCTGCGGCTTGCTATTCGTCAAACCCTGTGATATTAAATTGCACATTGTATCATATTCTTATTTTGAATACATATAATGGTTGGAGTAGCCTACATTTATTCATTGTGAGGACAATTAATGTCTTTGAACATTAAATACGATTATTTAAGAGATGTGTGGGGCCTAGAAGGGTCATTCCATGTGGTATTCAAATTAAAGAAATACAGATAAAATCTTAAGCTTTTGAAGCTCTAGTTGGGTTTGAAGAAGAAACCCTAGGCTTCTTCTATTTATTCCCTGTGCTTGGTCTAAAATATTGTTGACTTTTTGTTTTTCATAAATTTTCCTACATCAAGTATGTTCTCAAGGGAAAATTCATACATAAACACTTTGTTCTACAAAATGTTCCAGGATACAAATTCATTTGTCACCCAAAATTACAATACCAGATACTTTTACCTTGTTAAATTCATAATAACAAGCATATCATATACGTATCATCCATAACTCAAGATGTATAGTTTATTGACATCCATGTTTGTAATTATGAAATTTAAGCTACATAGCTTTCTGGATGATACATATTTCTCAAATCATGCCTTCTCTATCGATGTGACCTTCTCGAACCATTTCACAAATCCCAAGACCTTTTCGAGAACTATCGTTTCCCTCGTAACCATCTTGCTAAAATTTTCTTTTCTCCAGTTCTTGCTTGCACTTTTCTAACACTATAAACAAAGTTTTTCATTGTGTAACAACAAACGTTTGTCTTATGGTCTGATGCCCCTAAAAAGTGTTCACTTAAAGCATAAAGTTTGAAATGGCATTGGATCAAAATTTTTTGTTCTCACATAAAATCAAACATAAAAAAAATCTCTTGCAAAATTCAGTAAAATAAAAAAAACATAGGATGATGCATAGGAAATTGAAAACCTAACAACAGGTCACCAAAAAGTTCCATGCAATGGTTATATCCTAGTATGATTCAAAAACCTTCATAAACCATGTTAGCGCTATTTGTTTGATCCAAAATTTGAAAAATAAACTCTTTTCATTCTAATGAGCAATCATCAAAAAGAAAAATTTCATTTTTCAGCCCA
Organism: Amborella trichopoda; assembly: GCF_000471905.2. The sequence continues at coordinate 523,105 of NW_006497508.1, forward strand.
ATTAACATAGGTCATTAATTTTTGTGAGATGCATAGATCTAGGCCTTAGGAGAATTTTTTCTTTACCAATTTTTTTTGATGGCTTTATTATGATTAGATGAACAATGGTAAAAAAGCTAAAATTGATTTTGAGTACGTAAAGACTAAGATCTAGAAATTCACCAAATGAATGGTCTAGATTTGTTGTTGGAGGGGACTCATTTTGACCATATCCAGGGTTCAAATTGAAACTTTTCTTTTTCAGGATTGATTATTGTAATGAAGAGAGTGTGTATGCAAAATTTTGGGTCATACAAATACCACAAATATGGTTTTGTAGAAGTGTCGTTGCATTATACTATGATAAAACTGTTGCATGAAATCATTGCCCACACACACACACACACACACACACATACACACACACACACACATACACACATATATATATATATATATATGGGTTTGTCTAGAGTTAACAACACCTCAAAATACAAATGTTCAAGTTAGAAAGGGTTGTGATGGGTGTATTTATCAAAGCAATCATTACTTTTTTATTAAACAATTATTTAAATATGTAACTTTACCATTAAGCAAAGACAAATTTGAAATTTTCACAAAAGTACAATGACATTTTGGAAGTTAGTTTTCTGAAAGTTTATTTGTAGAGTGCCTTTGTCCTTTAGTTAAAATTTCAACTTTACCTCTTATGGAGATGACAAAAGTACCATTTGTCTTGTAGTAATATTTACAAAATTGCCCCACAAAAGTAATTTTTTTTAAAAAATAGACTACAAAATTAATAAATCCACTATTCACAACTCTCTCTATCTTTAACCTTTGTAATTTAAAGGGTTGTGAAATTTAGATTATCATATATATATATATATATATAGTTAAGACCCCTCAAAATACAAAGGTTCAAGTTAGAAGGGGTTGTGATGGGTGTATTTATCAAAAACAATGAATACTATTTTATTAAAAAATTATTTAAATAGGTAACTTTACCATTAAGCAAGGGAAAATTTCACAAGAATACAATGGCATTTTGGAAGTTAGTATCTTGGAACTTTATTTGTAGAGTGCTCTTATCA
>NW_006497508.1:524787-542751 GCF_000471905.2 Amborella trichopoda
ATATATATATATATATATATATATTATTTTTCAAATATATTGCATTTGTTATTATTCGTGGGCATGCTATTGACAGTTGAAATAATTGTTGTATAGTGCTCACGACACCTAGTAGGGATTGGAGATATCCTGATTTGTTCAAAAGGGGTAATCGAGATAGCCTCGTTACCAACAAAGAGAAATCATTTTTAGGAAAATAATTTGAATGATAATATTGAAAATAACCGAAACCAATAATCCAATATTGGGATTTCCATATAAAGTATTGCTTTAATAAAAATCAGAAATACGTCAAATTTAGGCAAGAAAAAAGGAAAAAGAAAAGAAAAGATGCTCGATTAAAGCTTCTTCCCAATCTCAGTGTTTTCTTACGCCTTAATCTCTTTGGCTTAATTAAGGGGCACCTTGAAATGTAGGATGTTAAATGTTGAAGAAGAAACTTGAGTTCTGACCTATTGCAATCAGAAAGATTAAAAAATCTTGACAAATGTCTCAAAAAAAAAAAAAAAAAAAAAAAGAAAGAAAAGGTAAATGGGGAGAGTATGGGAGGTCAGAGAAGAGATGAAGAGGACAAAGAAGACTAGAAAGGTAGAGAAAAAGGGTGAAGAGAGGAATGGAGATGAAGAAAGAGAGAGGTTGGGACAGGAAAGGGAGATGGTAAATAGAAAAAGTATGGGAGAAGAGAGAGACAAGGGAGATGAGAAAGAAGATGAGGGAGATGAGAAAATAGAAAAACTAAGGGAAGAGAGAGAAAGGGAGATGAAGAGGTTGTCCAGTTGCCCCGTTTTGGATTTCAAGTTCGGATGTAATTGATCAGCGCTTAACGATTTGCAATGTTACATCTTAGAGTCGGTTCTTCCAAACGGTAAGGTTCTCTCCTTAATGAATCACTCAAAAACGTTCAGGCCAAGCGGATCAAAGTGGACACAATGTTACAAGTGGGTACACACCAAAGCCATGTCCTTCAATTTAATTCATGTAACATTTTAATAAAGAAAAATATGTCTAACAGTCTAGAGCGCAAAATAGTAGCACTAGATTAAATGATGCTTTCTTGACAAGTACATCAGCCATCATGTTACATATGTTTCAAATTGATTAATCATATATGCTATGTAGCTAATACAAAACATAACAAAAAAGTAATTGGTGCATAAGATTCCACAATAGCCTCCCCTGACGCACTTAACACCCATATTGTAGATGGATGTCAATGGCAACCCGCTTAGATTCTTAATTAAAGGCGTTAAAATTATATTTAAAATCTCATTTTCATTTTTTTTAAAATTATTTTTTAATTCATACTCATCATGGTTTAGAATTTTACATCCCAAAGCCATCTTTAAAATGGCTTTTTGGAGAGGAGGATTTATTTAAATAGGTGAGGCTAGGACCTCATAAAAACCTTGTCCAAAGATAACATCTAGCAATTACTGGCCATTTTTTGGTGCAATACTTAGCATTTTCTGCCAAAATCGTTAACCCCTTAACACATTAAACACAACTCTTACATTAATATCCATGTCACAGCCTTTTGAACCAAGGATTGTATACCATGAGACCAGTTATCTTTATTATTTTGAACAAAAATCGTATACCATGAGACCAATTATCTTTATTACAAGAACATGACCATCAATTCTACTTATTAGATGTTAAATTAGATAGCTTGGAGTCTGTCATGAAAGGCGGCCCGACCCTTAAACCTAAAGCCTGAGCCCCAAATTGTGGCCCAAAGGCTGGGCCAATGCTGGCCGGGCCTTCTTTTTTAATTTTTTCCTTTTACTTTTGCTTTATCTATTTCTAGCCCAACCCAAGCCCGGCTATTTGCCACCCTTGTCACGAAGTTGCAATTTTTTTTTTTTTTGGAATTGTCTAATCAATGACACTCACATGCACCCGATTTAAAATGTCAAGAATGATCTCCTTTAGAATTTGTAGATGGAGATATTTTTCTTTTTATTAAAAAACGATTCGCCGAACATTAATGATTCAATTAGTCAAAACAATTAACAAAAAAACGTAGCACAATCCAATCACTTTTTTGATAAATATAGGACGTTTAAGTCGTACAAATAAACATATATCTCACCTTTAACCTCTTGGCCTAAAAATAATAATCTTTCTCAATGAAATCAGGTGATTAGGATCAAATTGTATCCCTTAATAATCGTACATGCACAGTTGTATATATATATAGTCATCAATGGAGTAGAAAAAAGTGGTGTAATGGAGTGAACGACGTCCGAGTTTCCATTAAAGTCAAAAAAGACTTTTATAGGATATTTTCCTTAAATGCACAATGAGATAACACAGCCACGTAAATAAATGGTAAACTTATCCAGCACTAGTCACCCCCTTCTCTCTCTTCACAGTTGTGCATGAATATCTTGAGCTAAATATTAATGGTAGCCTCCCAAAGCCGAAGAAGTCCATTACGAGCTCCACTACAAATCCTCTTGTGGTCTAGGTCTGAAGATACACATCTTACCTGAAAATTACACATGCCGAAAAAACAAATCAAATCACATATTTTGATGCGCCTAGGTACAAATTCATCCATCTCAAACCGTCCCCAAAAAAAATTGTTAACATTTTTATTGCCAAAGCACAAATTTTAAACCACCATAATGCATTGCGTCACATGTTTTGGGGACGTTATATATTGATCATACAATAGAAAATATATGCCCACCTTATACTATACAACGTGGACCTCTAAACTTCGTCAAGAGATGTTCCAGTCTCGAAACCATTACGATGGCTCGAAAATTCACGTTCAAACTTAATTATGAAATTTAAAATTTCAAAACTGGTGCAGATTAAACATATTTTATTGGCACTTTAAAATTCTAAAACTAGACAGTCTAGATAAATTGCTACAAGATAAACTCTTTTTCTTTATATTATACATATCTTGGGGTCAAGATGATCAATTGGACTGTCGTCCAACTTCCAACACTCTTTTCTACTAGACTTTTATGTGCACCTTCTATAGTATAAGGTTGCAACATTTTGTAAGGTAAAATACATATTAAAATCCACCTGAAAAGGTTATTCTGACGTTGAAAAACTCTGCAATAGATCATCTCGACTTCAAGATGTATAGATATGTTAAAAAGAAAAAAAGTTATCTTAAAAATAGTATATCTTGTAACACATTACCTAAACCATCCAATTTCAAAATTCCGAAGAGTTTTAGGGATCTGCTTGATCTGCACTTCTTTGGGAGAAAAATATTTTATAACTGGGTTGTGAAAAAATGGATTTCTAGGTCATAATAAGGATTTCTAGAACCACAACTGCACGTATGCCTCTTGATTGTTTAAGGTTGTCATTTAGAAATAGGACCAACCAACAGTAGTAGATCTTCTCCACAATTTATGACGCATGATTGCAGGCAAATCTAACTGCACAACCCTCTTTGCGAGAATACCCATCCTAGAATGAAACCTTAGTGTAGCATCGCCTTAATTTGTGTAGCATCACCTTAATTTGTCAACCAATTCAAGGAAGTGGTTGACAATTTGAGGGGGAGGAAGACAATCATGAGGCAATCATTTTTATCAACAATCACTACAATGAAAAATCACATGAAGTTCAGGATAATCTGGGACTAGTTCATATAATCCATCAATTTTGAGAACTAGAACAAAACATCTCTAAAGATATGGCTATACATATGTAAGATCTCATGTTGATGTGAACCTATTAGTAGTCCCCTCTCCTGTTCTCTCTCTCTCTCTCTCTCTTTGAAAGAACAGTGAAAAAAGCAAACCAAATCCAGTATAGAAATGAAAAAGAAGATACCATAGCCACAGTTCGTTGTGGAGTTCTATACAACTGCCATCCTGCCATCTTTGATCCTACACCAGAGAAGCTACCAAGTCTTTCTTGGGGCCGATGGAAGAGAGACATAGAATTATCAGCGGCACCAATAGCTAGCCAATTTTCCCCAGTGTTGATAGATAGAATTGACGATGAATGAACAGTCACATTCTTCACACATCTTATTCCACCTGCAAATAAATCACAAGTCAGAAAAGATTGAACCACAAATCCTCTCTAGAGGGAAAACTGCTAATTTCCAGGTGTTCCTTATCATCTAATTGAGTAACAAAAGCTGGAATTATTGTTAGCCAATACTTGAGTTAGTGTTGAAATAATATCATAATAAGATGGATTTTTATCACAAGCATAACAAAATGCAGTCTAGGCCTCATGGAAATTTAAAATTTAAATTCTCAAACTCTTGGAAGTTAATTTGGAACTTGATACCCCCTTCGGCAATCAATCACTTCTTTGTTTGGTTCTTTACTACAATCCTTAATTGCAAAAATTGATGAACAAAATTGCTGCACGAGTATGGATAAGTTACATAATTATGACGTGACTTCTCCCACTTGGAGAGATGCTAATGTGATTAAAACAAACGAAACAAAATGGGGGGAAGAAGGTATTAGATCAAGCAAGTCAGGTAACCACCAATGTTTTCATTGTGGTAACCACCGATTCTTCTCAAGCCAAAAAGCCGGGATGCTCATGGGTTTCTCTCCAATAGTGCTCAAAAGAAACACTGAATTTGGAATTCTATTTAAAATTCGGAAAAATTTCCAAGAAAAAGCGGTGGACAGAAATTCCATCACTAGAAAAAGATACGGCCTTGGTTAAGTCCCTATCAACAACATGAAAGTGCCAACCAGGGTCAAAAGGTTAATGCCAAAACTACAAAGACCTTAATGCCAGTCCCAAAATTTGTTGTGCGCTGCTGGACTACCTCACATGCTCTCAAAAAGTTACAGCAACTCCAATGCAATCAAGATTTCCCCGTGAGCTTCCGTCAAGTTTAATTTATGATCCTGACTGGTGGTGGGATCCATTTAGAATATCACTTCCCTAGCTGATTGGGTTCCAGGAAATGTTGTATCAGTGTTTGTAGCTTTACATAGACGATACCCCATAACTCCTTCCTGGCAACGGTCCATTGCCAGACTTCTGACTTTGATAAGAAGAGTGTTTGGGGAATTTATTGTGAAGTACCCTCCCATTCCATTTATGCCATATGGATCATAGTATTGCAAAAATTGCAAGAATCCACAGAAAGACGGAATGGGGGAAAGAACCATTGCTGAAAGAGGCTTTGTATTATGGATGGGCAAATCTAGGCAAAGACGAATTGCTTCAAGTAGGACTAGATGTTAGTCGCAGTCCCGCACAGTAAGAACGAACTTGGGACTGATTCTATGGCCTCTTCATACATGACAAACCTATTGAGGATCCGGATACTTTGATTTTCCATAATTAGAGCTTTTGACCAAACTTGTTAACCATCTCAAATCTTGATCTTACAATGGTGTGAGTATTCCCATATTCTACAGTAGCAGCTGCACTATTGTTCAGGCAGGTCATAGAAATATTTACCAACTAGATACCTTTGCTGTTAGGGCACCATATCAGCATGTCGCAACCCCTTTGAGGGATGATACAATAGTTCCATAAAGTGTTATTTACATTGTATTTTAGATTTCATTTGAATCAAAGGTAGTATGCTAACTGTCTACAGATTCTATGACCTAAACCCGCTGATTTTGTGGCCTCTTTAAGTGATGATGCAATTGTTCTATGAGATCTTGTGCTTTATTACCATTTAGGTTCCATTCGCAGCAAATATACGATGCTAACCAACATTTAAAAATTGATGATTCCGATCGTAATCGGCCGATCCGGATCGGGAATCGGCCAGACTGATCCGGAGTCAAGTAAAAACAGGGAATTGGCCGATTCTTACCAGTTCTTTGACAGAACCAACTGGTTCTCTTAGAGATCCGGGAGACGTAACCAGTTCTCTCTTTTTATTTACTTTTCTATTTATCTTTTATTTTTCATTTAAAATATTTGATTTTTTTTATTTAAAAGAGAGGTGGCTGAGTGGCTTACCCCTATGCCACGTCAGCCTCAAACTTGTGTGTTTTACAAGTTGCATGCATGAGCCACTTTTATAGACTTGCTCCCGTGGGAAATCTTGAAATGTTGCTGATGTGGGACAAATAACAAAAGGTCTTCCCTCGCAAATGACAAAAGGTCTTCCCTCTCCACGTTAATTAAAGAGAGAAAAAATATTTGCTTTAATTGTTGCTAAAACAATTAGAATAACAGGGGGAAAAACAATGATATCTGATTTCCCATAATAATAACAAACAAAAACTAAAAGAACTGTGATAATGGAAAAATAGCAACAACTAAAAGCAGATTGAATAAATAACATAGATTTCTACCATAGGTCTTCAAATGCTAATTAAAAAGAGACATGACCATAGCTTATGCCTCTCTCATTCATATATAAATACACAATAATACCCCTTATAAAGCCTATCTCTCTCTCTCTCTCTCTCTCCATTTAATAATGTCCACCACTTCCTCATAATGATTTGTAAAATACCCATCTCTCTCTGTTTAATAATGTCTACGAATTTCTCATAATAATTCGTAAAATATGTATCTCAGCAACTACATAGCAATAGTCCAGCACCAAAAACACGGGTGTATTAGGTCATCTTTCATTCTAACTTAATCGACTATTCTCTTTAAAAAAATTTAAGTGAGTCATCTTTCTTTCTAACTTAATAGACTATTTTCTTTAAAAAAATTTAAGTCCCTAGATTCCATTGTCCCTCAAATGGGTTATAAGTTACAAATATATTTATAACTGATAGACACATTAAATTGTTATTGTTATAAATTAAATAATAAATAAACATGTTATTGACATATTGTTATATCTTCCAAAATTGTAAAGTATAATTATATTTTGAAAATTGCAATATCATTTCCAAAAAATGCATAAATTTCATACATGAAAACCACTCCCTTGGCAAGGATGTGTTTTTATAAATATATGCCCCTTTTTGGACCATATATTCATATCCAAGATGATTTTATGCACCTTTTTTCGTGAGGTGTAATAGTCAACAAACATTTAGGTAGAAAAACATCTCAATATTAACGTATTTTGGCAAAATAATGAACGTACATGATGCACTACCCCCATTTTTCTTTGGAAACTCAAAAGCAATATTCCTAAGGATTTTTAGTATTTTTTGGGTTTTTTTTTAATGTCGTATCTGGCCGATTCACCGATCGGGACCGGTTTTCGTTTTGGCTATTTGGGCAACCTATCCGTTTTTTTCAAACATTGATGCTAACTATGGCCCAATCCATATCAGCTTCTCACAACCCCTTTTGAGGGATGATGCAATGGTTCTATGACGTCTTTTGCCTCCTCATTGTCTTTTAGATTCTATTTGAAGAAAAGGTCACATGCCAACTATCTACAGAATTTGCACACTAATCCAGATGATTCAGTGGCCTTTCTACATATGACACCTATTGAGGACTAGGAAGTGTTTCAAAAAGTGTTGTGCGGCACCCAGGCGACCATGGGGGTCCAGGCCCCCCCAACGGCTAGAACTTGGGTGGCCCAGTGGAAAAACAAATCTGATAATTTTGATAATCCAAATGACAAAAATTGCATCAAAATAAGAATTTTCTTTTATTAATCCATGTTTTATTAATCCCTAAGAATTTTGATAATCCATAAGACCATAATCCATTAGAATTTTGATAATTCACAAGACCATAATCCCTATTTTCATACAATGCTAAAATAGCAAACTATAAAACCATACAAGCATACACTGATAGTTCAATACACTGTAGACTGTACACACAAAAGTCCAATAGTAGAATTATAACCTAGAAAATAGGAAAAAGAAAATATACAGAAATAAAGAAAATATACAGTCTAGACACAAAAGTCAACACTAAACACAGTAGTCAACACTCAACACCACGAGGCAGGAGTCTTCAGTCATCATCATCATCATCAAAAGGAATAGGGTAAGCCTCATCATATGGATCCGATTCGAGGCCATCATCATTAGAGTGATCTCCCTCTTCAATATAACGTCCATCCTCCTCTGTTTCTTCTGAATCTGCCTCTTCCTTCCCCTCTTCTTCTACCTTCCTCTTACTAGTATGTGCAGATGAGGCCCTAAGAGTCTTGGCTGCTCTACCATTTTCTTTCTTTTTGTGCTTCCCTGAATTCAAATATTGTATAATTTCCTCCTTGGTAGCCACAAGAACATTTTTACACGGGGCAACATCCCCCATAATACCGACAAGGTATTTTTTAAATCGGTAAATGCCCCCATTAGTATCCTTTCCATAATAATTACATTTAATACGATTTTTGTCATTCGGATACGGGTTATAGCCATACTTCCAACCCGGATCACCACTTCTAAAAGAACCTGGAGAAGATAGTTCCATAGAACAAGGCTCATTTTCATCGATTTCATCATTTTCTGGTTCTTTTAAATTCAGAAGTTGTTTAACCACATCCCGAATACCTTCAGGAACTTTTTTACAAGAAGCAACATTCCCTTTAATACTAACAAGGTGTTTCTTGAATCGGTTAATACCGCCATTGGTATCTTGTTCACAAAAATTACACCTTATACAATTTTTGTCGTTTGGTTTTGGGTTACAACCATACTTCCAACCCAGATCACTTCTTCTAGAAGTTGCAGAAATAGATCTATTCAAATGACAAGGATTTTGTTCTTGTTTTTGTTTTACATAATTCATATATTGCTTAATCTCCTTTCTACTAGCTTCAGAAACATTTTTATAAGGGGCAACATCCCCCTTAATACCGACAAGATGTTTCTTAAACTGGTTTATGCCCCAGTTTGTATCTTTTTCACACAAATTGCATCTAGTGCAATTTTTGTCATTTGGATTCGAGTTATATCCATATTTCCAACCCGAATCTCCACTTTGACTAGATTCTAAAGAAGCATCTCAAAATAAAACAAGCAATCTAAAAACTAAAGTTTTGTACTTACTTTGAATGCTCGAACTCCAAACTCTCACCTCTGAGATGTTTTCTAGTGCTAAAATAATAAAAAATACCGTCTAATAGGATTATAAAACTCCAAAACTAAATCAAATCTACCTAGGTGATGTTTGGATCCGTTTTTCGCAACTTTGAGAAACACTTCGATTCAATGAAAATCACAAAATTTAGTTTTCTTGAAGTTTCTTTCTCTCTAAAATGGGTTCTTGTGGGTTTAAGTTTCAAATGAACCTAAAACCCATCTTTCCACACCTAGACAGGGCGTAGGCCCTGGGCGGCCCGTAAACTATTACTCTTCCTATTTCTATTGATACTTATTCGCCTCAGTAACCTAGACCTGCTAAACCTATTACTTCTTCATGTCATGACGTTTCTTAAGGCAGCCCGTAAAAGTTTGTACAAGAAGGCAAGTCCACAAGTGCATGATGGATACCTTCCATCGACTCAGCCAACCACCCAATGATCATCTTCCCCTAGCCACTACTTGCTTCTAGCACGCATTATTTGTCTATTGATGATGATGTATGCATCGTCGATCATAAAGGTATAAGATCTTGTACTTAACATCCCAATTCTCATTTAGTTGCCTTTGCAATTTGTTTCCAAACTATCAAACTTTATCTCTTTCATCTAGTTCCATCCCAAAGTCTTGTCCAGAAGAGCTTTCTCATACTGGCTAGAAGAATGCCATGGAAGAGCGAATGGCTGCACTCAAGTTGAATGATATGTAGGAACACATGCTAGAAAAAGACATATTGGGCGTTGTTGGGCTCATGTAGCACAATATCAGCTTGATGGCACCGTCGAGAAATTAAAAGCCAGGTTGGTTACCAAAAGATGTACCTAAACCTTTGACATATTGATTACTTTGAAACTTTTATGCGTAATGCTAAACTTAATTCAGTTCAAGTAGTTATATTTGTGGTAGTAAACAAGAGCTGGCTAGTGTGGCAGCGTGATGTGAAGAATGCCTTCATGGTGATTTACAATAGGAAGTGTATATAAACCACATGGGTTTGTTGCATAGGGAAAGTCAAATAAGGTATGCAACTTGAATGAAGCCATTTACAGTTTCCAGTAATCCCCTTGTGCATGCTTTGAGAAATTTAGTGAAAGTGTTGTGGCACATGGATTTCGACATAGCCATGCATCCAATGTTTATTTGGAAAAGGAACTCCAAGAAAAGTCTCTTAGTTGTATATGTTGATGATATTGTCATTACAGGCAATGATCAAGGAGGAATCGTTCATTGAAAGACACACCTAAAACAATATGTTCAGACAAAGGATTGGGCCAGCTAAGGTATTTTCTAGGTATTGAAGTTAGCTAGATCAGAGCAAGGCATTAGCTTGTCTCACAAACAAAAGTACCTGACTGATTGGCTGACAAAGATTGGAATGTTAGGTGCCAAATTAGTTGATACTCCTTGGGATTCAAATGCAAAATCATTAGCTAATAAGGGGGAGTCATTTGAGGATTCAGAAAGGCACAAAAGACTGGTAGGCAGGCTGATTTATCTGACCATCACTGGGCATGATATTGCTTTTGCAACAACTATAGTAATATGCGTTCTCCAACGATTCCTCACTAGGGCTGTCCGTAGAATTTTGAGGTATCTGGAGGGAGTTTCAGGTAGAGGTTCGGTTAATAAGTCATATAATCATTTGATCAAGAGAGTTACTCAGATGCTGATTGGGCAGGCTCTCCATCTAACAAGTGGTCTAACATGTCTATTAGTCGAAATCTGGTTACATGGAGAAGTAAAAAACAAAATATTGTCGCTTGATCTAGTGCAGAATCTGAATATAGAGCAATAACATATACATGTGAATTAACGTGGCTGAAGACACTTGATACAAGAGGTGGGATTTCACTATTGCTGAGCCATGAAGATGTATAATGAAATAAAGCTGCAACTTATACAACCTGGCATTCAATGTAACATAAGGGAACTAAATGTATCTTACTAGTCACTTTATTCGAGAGAAGGTCACTAATAAGCAGGCATCTACTTTGTATGTGAAATCTAAGGATTAGATGACACCTTCAACAAAGCCCTTGGCAGTAGTATATCCCAAAAAAATATTCCATGCTATGCAAGGGTGACATTTATGCTCCAGCTTGAGGGATTGTATTAAAAATTCATTTTTATCTTTATTTCTCTTTTATTTAAGTTAATGGGACCTAATGTCCTATTTCCAGTTTGTATGGGCAGTATTCTCATTTCTCTAAACTTTTTCTTTTTTTTGGTAACTGTTAAACTTTTGTATTGATCGAAAGGATAAATACAATGAGGTAAAAGTAAATCAAGAGCACCTTAAGTAAACGGAACTCTTGGTAAAAAAGAATAGGTCATCAGACCCTATACAAAATGGGTTATAAAATTATCCCCTTACACAGTGTACTGCAAATGTACAAAAAAAATAAAGAGAGTAGCTGACACAAAAAAACCCCGCCCCAAAAGGAAGCATGTGCTCTGTAGCCACCTGAAGCTGATAGGGCCCATTCTTCAACATGGGCCTTGGCTGCGTCCTTGGCCATCAGATCCGCGAACTCGTTCGACGTCCTCGAGATATGCTTCCATAAGACGGGCGTATTCCTACAAAGATGCTGAATCTCGTAATAAATAGACACAAGATACCAGGGGGGAGTAGCTTTCCTTGAAGCCCAAGCAATAATGTTTCTAGCGTCTCCCTCCACTAACAGTAACTGTCCCCAAGAACGGTTAAAGTTTTGTATGCCTTTGAGTAAAGCCATTGATTCGGCGAACTGAGAGTCCTGGATGCCGAGATATTCATAGAAGCTAAATAATACATTTTGGTGGTGATCCCTGAAAATTCCACCTGCCATTGCATAGCCTGGGTTTCCCAAAGAGCAACCGTCAAAATTTAATTGGATTGCTCCTTGGGGTGGAGGTTCCCAGGTCTTTGAAACTTTATTTTTCTTTGGTTTGTGAAGCAGGCTATGCTCCCATTTCGGTATAAAGGAGTTTGTAGGGATACCCTTGAAAAAATGGCGGTTTGAAGCCCAAAAGGTTACTAAGGACGAAACCTTATGGAAGAGAAAGGGGGCTAGACAGACCCGTCCTCGAAATATTCTAGCATTTCTTTCTTTCCAGATAGTCCAAATTGTTGCTGCCACCGTGGCTTTCCATAAGATCCTGCCTGCCTTCGGCCAGTGTGATTGCAAGTTCAGGGCGATAAGGTCTTTAAAGGTTGGAGGTATTACCCAAAGGACCCCAAATAGTTGCAACACTAGGCACCATCGATCATGGGCCGCGTTACAATGTAGGAACAGGTGGTTGTTCAATTCCTCTTCACTCAGCACATGATGCACCTATTGGGAATAGGGATTCCTTTCTTTTGAAGTTGATCCATAATAAGAGCCTTGTTAGAACCTGCAATCCAGTTAAAAGTTTGCACCTTTGGGGGGTGAGATAGACTGCCAGACCTGTGATAGAATTGAAGTTCGGTTGACGGGGAAGGTAGGTGGTTGGATTAGCTTTTTATAAAAAGAAGCGATTGTGAACTCCCCTTTAGGAGTAGGGAACCATACCAGTTTATCTCTACCAAAGATGGGAATAAAAGTGTTGTGGAGCGTTGTGAGGAGAGAAAGGAATTCATTATATTCGCCCTTAGAAAGATTCCTTCTAAAAGTTGGATGTGCCAAACTCTTCTTCCTCCATCCATTCTTAACTCCTCACGTATTGTAGCCTCTATTCAAAGTAATAGAAAACAGAGAGGGATAGGAGTCCCTCAAAGGGGCATGGCCTATCCATAGGTCAGTCCAGAATCGCACTTTACTTCCTTCTCTTAGGTAGAATCTGATAAACTTCCTGAAAAGTTCAAGGGTGGTAGTAAAGGACCTCCATACCCCTGACGCATTAGACCAAGGTTTTTTCTCTGGGATCAAAGAGTGGTTTGGAATATTATACTTGTGTCGCAACACCTGGGCCCAAAGTCAGTCAGGTTGGGTGGCCAAGTGCCACCACCATTTCCCTAAGAGGGCAAGATTTTGTTTTCTTAAGTTTCTAATCCCCAGCCTGCACTGGTGTTTAGGGAGGCGTACCTTTTCCCAAGAGAAAAGGTGGAATTTGATTTTTTTGCCTGTCCTGACCAAAGAAAGTTCCTCATGAGCTGGTCAAGACATTTTACCACAGAGACCGGTATTTGAAAGAGGGACATCATGTATACAGGTGCATTGGCCAAAGTAGCCTTGATAAGGGTGGTTCTTCTTGCTTGTGACAAGTATCTCTCTTTCCAACCAGCCAACCTTCTGCCGACTTTATCTAACACTTTGGACAAAAGTCTCTTTTTGGGTTTTCCGAGACCAAAGGGAAGACCCAAGTAGGAAGTAGGGAGGTCTTCCACTTGACATGCCCAGTTTGGGATGAGCTCCCTGGTTTGGGAGGTTGTGATAGCTATACCCAAAATTTTCGAATTCTCCATATTAACCTTGAACCCAGTGACAAATTGGAAGCATTTAAGGCAGATTCTGAGGATTTCGACTTCGAAAGAGGAGGCATTTAAAAAGACCAGGGTGTCATCTGTGTATTGCAGACGTGACACAGTGGGCCCTCGACTAGAAGACTTGAAGCCGAAAAGAAGGTCAGCTTGGTGGAGACGATCTAGTGAGCGGCTGAAAACCTCAGCCGAGATAGCGAAGAGAAAGGGGACAGAGGGTTCTCTTGGCGTAGGCCTCTCGATGAGGGAAAATAGCCTTTGGGAGTCCCATTTATGAGGATTGAAAAATTAGGGTGGGAATAACACCCTCTCATCCAAGTATGCCATCTATCTCGGAACGCCATTCGAGCCATTGTCTCATCCAATATCGACCAGTTTACATGGTTGTATGCTTTTTCCCAATCAATTTTGAAAATGAGACCAGGTTTTTTGGTTTGATGCCTGAAATGGATGCATTCATTTGCGATCATGGCTCCATCAATGACTTGCCTATTTTTTATAAAGGCCGACTGTAAGGGAGAGATGACCGATGGGAGGACCTCCTGAAGTCTAGAGGCCAGGACGTTATATAGAATTTTATATGAGGAGATGAGCAAACTTATGGGACGAAAATCCTTAATTTCCTCAGCCCCTTGGACCTTAGGGATTGATAGATTTGTTGAGGATACCCTGCTGGAAAAACTCTGCAAAGAAATTTAAGAAATCCACACGAAAAGTATCCCAAAAAATCTTAAACGGTGCCACGGGAAATCCATCAAGCCCAGGACCTTTGTCTTTGGCTAGTTCATCCAAAGCCTCAAGAATTTCGTCTTCAAGAAATGGGTGTTCTAGCCAAGTTGCTTGCTCTTCCGAGAAGGTAAGAAAATCTTGGTCAGCCATAGCTGGTCTAGGACCAGAGGGACTTGAGTATACGTTCTTGAAAAAATTTAAGATTGTTGATTCAATCTCCTCCGGCTAGTCTAAGACAAGGTCGTTTACTTTGATGTTAGAGATTGTATTGTCCCTCCGGCGACAGTTGGCAATCCTATGGAAAAAGTGGCTATTGTGCCCCAGTTTTGAGCCAGTTAACTCTTGACCTTTGGTACCAGTAGATCTCTTCTTTTTTCAAGGTGGACAAGTAATTAAGTTTGGTTTGGGTTCGGAGCTTAGCTTCAGAAGAAGATAGAAGGCGTGATTCTTCAATGTTGTCTAGGTCTTGTAGGGTCTTAAGAAGGTCAGAATTTATCTGAGAATAGTTTCCCGAAACTGACGATCTCCAGGACTTGAGTGAGGCTTTAAGAAGTTGAATTTTCGATTGCAGTCTAAACCCAATTCTACCTTTAATTTGGGTAGGAAAAGAATTCCACCAGGTAGGGATCAAAGTTGAAAGAGACCTTTCCTCCAGCCAGGACAGTTCAAATCTGAAGGGTTTAGGTCCCCTATAGAGAGGTAAGGTTGACAAGAGAATAGGGGAATGGTCAGAGACAAGCTTAGGCAAGGCCATCGCATGCGAGCCCGGGAACTCTTCCTCCCATTCTGGATTGAGCAGAAATCTACCCAACTTGGATAGAGAGGGTTGGGATGAGGGACTGGACCAGGTGAATCTGTTTCCTTGAAGAGGAATATCAAGGAGGTTAGTCTTAGAAATAAAATCAGAGAAGTCCAACATGCTCTGGGAAACCCGACTGCTGGTGTTCCGTTCATGGGACCACCTGGTAATGTTAAAGTCCCCACCCAGGCACCAGGTAGGATGAGATAGAGCCGCGATATAATCCAATTCAGACCAGAAACGTGGCCTACATGTCGAATTACAGGGGCCATAGATGATCGAGAATTTCCAAGCAAGGCCGTCCGAGAGTCTAGACAGCAGAATGGTGACTGAGAAGTCCCCTAGATGCGATGTCAAAAGATGGTCGGTTGGGTCCCAAATAACCCAGATACCCCCAAAGCTCCTATCGCAGGTACCCACTGACATGGTCTCCTACCCCAAACCTGATGAACTTGGGGAAGGGAGGGCTCAAGGCACTTGCTTTTGGTTAAGGCTAGAATAGTGGGACAGTGTTTGGAAGTGAGGTCCTTAATGGCCTTTCTTTTCGAAGGTTGACCCAGACCTCTGATGTTCCAATAGACTAACTTCATGAAGAATAAGCAAGAGAGGGGAGGGAGGCAATTCTGGGTGAACGGCTCATAGGACTGCCTGGGGGGGTGGGGGGGGGGGGATAGCCCTTCAAAAGTTGAGGGGCCTTGAACCGTTGAAGAGGAAAGGAGGTTGAGAAGCTCCCTCTTTCCTTTGAAACCCACCTTCATGCAGCTTTGGGGTCGGCGAGTATGAAGCGATGAGCCGGACCTTCTGGGCCATCATGCAGGAATCCCATCACGCGGCACATGTCTTTCATCCTTTCTAAGTCACGGTTGGACCCTTCCCTGTCGACCCCCTCAACCCCTGGGTTTTCTGAGGGGGAAGAGAAGGGAGCAGAAGAATCCTTTAGTGGTGGGTTAAGGCCATCCCCGTCTAAAGCCACAGACGAGGGGGAAGAGATGAGTTGGGCAGAAGCCTCGGACAAGTCCATCTCCTACTGATGGGGTGCAGAGGGAGGGGAGAAAGACAGGTAGAGATCAGAAAGGAGGGTGGGAGAAACACAGAGTGGGGGCGGAAAGGAGGTAAGAGGGGGAGGGGAAGGAGAAATAGGAGACGAAGGATGAAGGAACGAAGGCTCATGGAGAGGAGGGACGAAGGAAGGGGGAAAAAAACCAGGGAAGATGGAAGGAGAAGTGTGGGTAACGTGAGATGTAGCACGGAAGGCAGTGGGGGGGAGGTAGGAAAGGTAATGGGAGACCTCAACGGATTAGTGGGACAGACAAAAAGGCTCATAATAGTAATGGGAGGAATGCACCTTGTGCACCCTAACAATGTGGGGAGAATAACCAGGGGGGTAGTCCACAGAAGGGTAAGCAAAGGGGGGATAGTTTGGTTCCCAATGGGGGGGGGGGAAGAATCCATGAGGGGAGAAGGGAACGACAATAGGTCAGGAGTGGAAGGAGAGTGGGAATCAGTCACGGAGGGGCCCTTAGAAGAGGGGGAAGGGCTGCAGAGTTGAGGCAGAGAAAGAGAGGAAGCGAGGGAAGAAAAAGTTGACGGAGGTGAAGGAGGGGGAGGAGGAACTGAAGAGGTAGAAGGAGGAAGACCGAACAAGACAGACGAAGGCTGCATGATGGGATAAGGACACGTGGCAACCCGGGAGGGAGGCGACGAGGTCGAGGGAGGCTCGAGGTCAGGGACCTGACCTGCAGACGAAAAATTCGAGGGGGCTGAGGCACTTAGGAAAGATGGAAAGGAGGGAGAAATAAATGCAAAGGGGATAGGGGGGGTGGCGTGGCAGCCAACCCATGGGAGGGATGGCCAACTGGCAGCAGGGCAGAGAGAAGGACAACAGGTGGCAAGTGGGCCGTCAAGGCGGTAGGTGGGATGGCAGCTGGCTGATCAGCTGGCGGGAGGTGATCGATAGCACAGTGGTAGACTTCGCCGTCAACAAGGCAGGAGCAATCGGGGTAGAAAGAAGAGGGGCAGGTGGCGATTGGTCCGACAAAGGGGTTGGTGGGAAGGCGGCTGGCTGTCCAGCTGTGTCGAGAGGGTGATCGACAGCAGAGGGGGCAGGCTCCACAGGCAACATGGCAGGAGTGATTGCAAGTGGCGTGGCAGACAACCCAGGCAACGTGGCGAGTCGATCCGCAGATGCAGTCGACACGTATCACCAGACACCAAAGAGGCAGCGGTAGGGAGGCACATGCGAACAGTAGGGGGAGGCTCAAGAAATATGGGTGAAATTGGGCTAGGGTCCCCGGAATGGCCTGAATAAGGGACCTCGACGAAAGCGGAAATGAGCTCTTTACCGGATCGTCGGGGAGGCCAAAAAAAGGAAGCAGCAGGGGAGGAATCTGGGGCACCCGAAAGGGCTGTGAGGGAAGTTGGGCCAGGGGGATGGCTTCAGCAAGGACAGTGACCCTGAGAGGGACACTGATCCTGAGAGGGACACTAACCTACCGGGTCGCCGGTCATGCTCTTGCCTTTAGCTGGGCCAGCCGGGGCTCGAGGTTGCCAGACGAGCTTCTTGGAAGCGGAGACAGGAAGAATCATGGACGGGCCAGGGCGAGGGTTGGCCGCACCCCGCTGATGGCACCTCCTGAGACTACGTTTCCTGTGAATCACGGGAATCCAAATCCAAGCAAGAGGATTTGGGGGTTGAGAACCGGGGGGGTGTGTGTGGGGGCATGGTTGAAGAAGGAGGAGGAAGGGGGTGAGGCTTCCGTCGAAGATAAATAGATGCGGAAGAAAAGAGACTGCACTTTGAGCCATAAGTTGGTAGGGATAGAACTGGAATCCAGGACATCAATGAGCAGGCAAATGGAACCAAGGGGAAGAGTCTCAATGGATTTCCAGTGAATTGCAACTAAATCTCCGCAAGCTTCGGCTATCTTAGAGAAGGTCATGAGATCTAATGGAACTAAATCTCCGCAATCTCTCTCCCTCTCTCTCTCGAAACTTTTATTAATATAAAAGAGATTTGAGAGGAGCATGAGACCTATTGGACTCTCTTTTCCTCTCCC
>NW_006497508.1:554942-585290 GCF_000471905.2 Amborella trichopoda
CTCTCTCTCTCTCTCTCTCTCTCTCTCTCTCTCTCTCTCTCTCTCTCTCTCTCAAGCCTAGGCACAAAGGTGTGCTACACCCCAAGAAAGACAAACAGTGGTACATCGCAAGGTAGTAGGCCTAGGTATAGAGTAAGCCATATCCCATAATTTTGAGATTGATATTTATTCTTGGTCGTGCTCTCATTCTAGAACTACGGTATTGACTTCCCACTTTTGTGAGACAAAGAATGACCTAGATCATGTGCACCATCGGTGTTGGAGATCCAAAGTGCGGTGAACTAAGTCCATAGAGGTGATCCAAGGCAAGGTAATCAGGTATTTTACGGTTCTATTTCTTGATTCAGTCTAGTACATTGTATCCCGGTTTGTTTGAATAAGAAGTTTTTATAGCAAGCAATGAGGATCCTCGATTGTATTAGGGTCTCTTTTTTATGATTTTTCAGTTGTAATTGGCACTTGTAAGTGGTCTAGCAGGTATGAATAAATAAAGTGAGAAAATTTTGTAACTGTGTATACTTGTCGAGAACCACATTGTCCACCTTTCATTGGCATCAAAGCCGGATCTCATGCTGCAATATTGTTTTGTTCCCGTCGTCTTTATTGTTTTTGAATAAAAAATGTGTGAGCTAATGGTTTCGAGTCTAAGGATTGCACCTCCGAAAGAGTCATTGGCTTGACTCATACACCTACAAGCAGTATGCGTATTGGGGTTTTTATGTTATTTTGGCACACTGAATTGGACCTGTGGGTGGAGTACTTATTGTTTGGCAAATCATACCTTATTTTGTGGATTGAGAGTAGCAT
Source organism: Amborella trichopoda (assembly GCF_000471905.2). Next base: position 555,750 of record NW_006497508.1, read on the forward strand.
CACCCTACAAACTTTCAAAGGGAGTTCATGTAAGACTTGAGAATTAGGGAGTCATCATTTAGAGATGTCAATTATCTTGCAAAATCCAGGAACTATGCACTCATCATTGACGTGAGTGTTACTAATTCATAGATCCATTAAATAGTGTGATTTGGGTCTCACATTAAGTCTTTATTTTGAGTATTGATTGTATTTCACACCCGAAAGGTTGGAAAGATAAATTTTTTGTGAGTTGGGAGAAATTGTGATTTTATCAAAAGAATGCTCATCTGAAAGTGGGATGTATTAAGTCAGGTGAGCATGCTTCAAGAATGGAATCCATCAGTTCAACTCTCCAGGCATACTTGGCAAACTGTGTCAATTTGGATCACATTGCCAAGGTTGCCAATGGTGTAGTGGGAGCCAGAAATTCTATTTTGTATTGCCTCTACTGTCGGAACGCCCATCTTCGTGGACAAACCGACAAAATTAAGATCAAGGGCTGAGCCAAGGGTGTGTGTTGCATTGGATCTAGTTACAATATGCTCAACTGAAGTTTGGTTGGACATGAATGGGTAGGATTATAGGCAAGAGATAGTTTATGAGTTCATACCCTCAATCTGTTCTAAATGTGAAGTTTGGTTGGACATGGATGGCCAGGATTATAGGCAAGAGATAGTTTATAAGTTGGTACCCTCAATTTGTTCTAAATGTCACAGGCTCCCATCAAGGTTAGTGCAACAATTGTTTCTAACGTTGGCAATGCCGTTAAGTTACCCGCAGGGGAAGAGGGTTGAAAGGTAATCAAAGGGTGACAGCAGCTAGTATATAAAAGGAGGGTGAAGGAAAGAACTAATGGTTTTCCAACCCTTTCCAATGTGCCAAAGGAGTATAACGGGCCTACTACTGACCACACTGTTGGCTTTCATGTTAATAACAAAGTGGACCCAAAGGAAAGCATCTCTAATGCTTTTCAAATTTTAAACAATGTCCAAGAGGATAACAATGTGTGTGTTATTGAGCAGGCAGTTGGGCTTTAATCAGCAAAATACAGTGGACACTAGTAATCATATGGGTGAATCTGATGCACAGAAGAAGTATGAGGTTACAATTATGACTAATGTCAAAAATCTTGGTGTTTCTAGCGATGACGAGGATCTGCTGCCAGTGATTGGCAGTGTTTCGTCATCAGTTGAGGATGGCGAATGCTCGCCCTTGCCACAAATTGCAGTTCTGGACCGATTCTATGATTACACATGATGGCATGACGACTGTGGTGACTGATGAAGCAGTTGCACCTACAAGCATGCATTCGGTAGTCCATGGTAATGATCAAGAGGAACGTGAGTATAGTCTCAAGCAGGTTAACGCCACTGCTGACATAGAGAAAGATGGGAAGGAGCATGATGTTGATGGCAGTTTGGATCCCTCTCCTCTGCTTATGGAGGACCCGAAAACCTTTAGAAATGGTAAGGGTGTGACTGAGCCTCATGGGGTCAAGATAGAGGATGGCATGGGGTATGTCGATTGTGGTCATAATCCCAAACATAAAGTCGAGTTTCAAAAAGTCATGGTCCCAGTAAATCATGGCAGGCCGTTGGATAAAGAAGTTAGTAAGGTGGAGGTTCTAGCAAGCAAATGCAAGATCATGTGAATAGTGAGAGGCTTCCTCAAGCTCGAACTAGATCGCAATTAAAAGCCTCTTTAGCAACTACTGGTGACAAGAAGGGGCTATCTTTATCTGCTATTGGTGATATAAAGGATCAATTTTGTCAGCTACTGGTGACAAGAAGGGGTCACCTTATAAGGCTCAATGTGCCCCATCAACTACTGAAGGTAAGATTTCCCTTACCAAACAACCGAACCGTTAATTTTATTTATGCCAGTGGTAACTTGGAATGTCAGGGGCCTTCAGGGCCAAGGTAGAATTTCGGATATTGGGGTTTTACAAGGACAACATAATCTTAATCTCGTTTTTTTATTGGAAACTAAACTTCCTGTGGAGTTGAGTCGTATTTGGTCTAAAAAGTTGGGATTCCATAATACCTTTATTACTAATGAGATTGATGGTAGATCCATAATTTTAGTCCTGTGGAATCCTTTAATTTACTCAATCAAAATGATTGATGTAAATGTCAGATGATAACTGTGGAGGCTACTCGTATTTGTAATGGAAATATCTCAGTTGTTTCAGGGGTTTATGCATCTAGTTATGTCTCAAGGGCTATGCTTTGGGACCATATGAGGGCTATAGGAGCAACTATTATTCTTCCCTGGATAGTATTAGGGGATTTCAATACTCTATTGGATTAATCGAAGAGAGTGGGGGTTAGCAGTTCTTTACCCCCATTTTCAAGCGATTTTGCTCAAGTCATGTCGGATTGTGCTCTAGCTGATCTTGGTGTAGTCAAAGGGTCGTTCTCTTGGTCTAATAGCTAGTTGAGTAGGAGATGCATTACTTCTTAAATGTACCTCAAATCATTGTCCCTTACTTGTCTCTATTTCTGATTTGGGTTCGATTGGGCCCAAACCTTTTAAGTATTTTTCTATGTGGGAGCAGCATCATGGATTTTTGGATGTTATCTCTAATTCCTGGCAAAGTCGAGTGGGGGGAACACCCATGTATCATTTTGTTGCTTAACTTAAGAGGCTAAAGGCTAAGGGCTGACCTTCGTTCATGGAACAAGGATGTGTTTAGCTATGTGGGGGAATCCATTGCAGTAGTTCGGCATCAGCTATCATCATTGTATCATAGCTTACACATGGATCCTTGCAATGAGACATTCATGCAAGTAGAAAAAAAGTGTACTCAGAAATTGCAGAATCTTCTAGGTCATGATGAAAGATTCTGGAGGCAAAAATCACGTCAAACGTGGTTAAAAGATGAGGACTCCAATACCAAATAATTCCATCTATCGATTGTGGTGAGGGGGAGGAATGACATAATTATCTCTTTGGAAGATTAGAATGGGAACTATTTGTTTATTGAGGCTGAAATTGAAAATCATATGATTAGCTATTTCAAAGATAAATTGGCTCAGGAGAGTAATATTGACGTACATATGGTTGATCAGTTCTTGCCACCATTTCTTCTTAGTTCTTCTCAGAAGGACAAATTGGTGGATGCAGTAAATATGGACGAGATCAACGTGTGCATTTGGGATATAAAAAATGAAAGTGCCCCAGGTCCGGATGGGTTTTCAGTGGCATACTACAAGTTTGGATGGGAAGTCATTAAAAAGGATCTTTTTCTGGCCCTTAACGATTTCTTCACACCTAGGGTGATGAAAGATTTTCGACCAATTGGGTTGTGTAATGTCTTGTACAAAATCATTAGCAAAATAATTTCTAATCGGCTATGAGTTGTTCTTGCAGATATTATTGATCCTATGCAGGCTGCATTATTGAAAGGTAGGCTAATTACAAATAATATCCTTATGGCAAATGAATTAATGTTTCTTTGCCATAGGAATTCAGTTTGGCCTAAAATGTGTCTACAAATTGCTTTGAGCAGTGCCCTATGATAGGGTTTTTTGGGTATCACTATATCATGTTGACGAGAGCGGTTGGCTACACTAGCACCTAGGGGTGAAAGGAGGATGAAGCCCCACCAGGACTCAGAAGTTTCTGCTCGTTCCCACACAACCCATGATGCATTGATTCTAGATGACATGGAACGAGGAAGGGTGCGACAACAAATTAGCGATTTTCTTGGGAACATAGGGGTTTTCACCCTCTCCCCATCTATTGTTGATAGGGGTTCTATGAAAGCAGTGTCATGGTGGGACATTTATGATGATGTTTCTCTATAATTGCATGCAATTGCAGTGAAGGTGTTGTCACGAAGTGTTAATTTCTCATGTGCAGAGAGATGTTAGAGCATGTATAGCTACATGCATAATGTTAATCAAAATTGGTTGAATGCAAATCGTTGCGAATCATTGGTGTATGTTCATTACAATGATAGACTATTGAATAGATTGCAGACGAACTACAAAGTTGAATATAAGAATTGGGACTCTCATCCTGAAGACAATCACTTCGAGGATGACATAGAGGCTTTTGAATCATTGGATGCATGCCTCGATGTTGATGATGACAGTTGTATCTACACTACCTTTGGGATCTGTCACTCCATTGGGTACTTCAAGAGAGCCACCTAGTAGTCCAAGCCACCCAGATGTATTGGCAACTGAAGGTACCATCGAGCGCCTCCTCAGCCAGCCTTCACCAAGCGCCACCCCAAGAGTGCATCCATCATCTTCCACCCCAAGAGTGTCTCCATCGTCTGCCACAGTTCGAGTTCCTCCAACATCTTCTACCGTTACACAAAAGCTCCTCACAACAACCCGTAAGTGTGGAAGAAGGAACAAGTCATAGCCATCCTCCTCCCCTTCCCCTTCCCCTCTCTCTCTCTCTCTCTATTATGACGTATTGAATTTTTTTTTTATTACACAATATATAAATTCAAGACTTCCAATTATCAATCCATGTGTGTTGCTTTATATGTTATTAAATGATTTCAATATTTTATAAGCATTTAAATTAGAGGCGAACAAATAAAATTAACATTATTGATAACCACTTTATATTCAGTATTTCAATACTAAGCAATGTTGCGAGGCTACACATGGTGTATGAATACTTAAGCAGTCTTTTCACATAACACATGAGCAAGATTAAGAAACCAAAGCAATTTACATCACCGCAAATATAAGAAACATTATTCTATGGGCATTTAAATCATTTCACATAACATATGAGCAAGATTAAGAAACCAAGGCAGCTTACATCACCGCAAATATAAGGAACATTATCCTATATGCATTGAAATCAGGCAAAAAAAGTAAAAATAACAATACTAATAATCACTTTGCAATCGGTAGTAAAATACTAAGCAATGTTGCAAGGTGAGACGTGGTGTAAGTTCACTTTAGCAATTCACATAACAATGAGCAAGGTAAAGAAACTATAACAGTTTACATCAATGCAAATATAAGAAACTTAATAAAGATAACTAAAAAAGCAACACAATCTCATTAAATTCCTTCTAAAATACATGCCTTATAAATAATAACAGCCCCTTCTAGTACACATGTCGTCTAATACTATCATTTGGGACCTTAAAGCATGATATCCACTAGAAAATAAAACATTACTTTTGTGGTTATTATTTTCAAGAAACCAATGTTTTATACGGTGTAGATTATTCAAAACCTTGACGAAACGAGTTCCATTACATGTAGAATCGTGTATCATTTAACATGGAATCAAGATGTAAACCTCGCTGGAAGCCAGATTCAATCTATTTGGGAGCGTCTATCGACAATTAGGGGGTTCAAGTTTCTCTAGATCTGTTGGATTGAGATTCCGAAATTAAAGAATCGAGATTCCAAAACTAAGGGATCGAGTTTTCTTGGTTCCGAAGAATACTTTTAAAAGAAGTGTTGAATCGAGATTCCGAAATTACGGAATCGAGTTTCCTTGGTTCCGAAAATTAGTGTCCACATATGTGAGGAATCGAGATTCCGAAATTAAGGAATCGAGTTTCCTATGTTGCAAAAAAAAAGTTCCCACCTAGGCAGGGAATCGAGATTCCAAAATAAAGGAATCGAGTTTTGTTGATTCAAAAAACACGGTTTCTGTGGAGTTTCCTTAACTGAAAAGCGAAAACGGGTTTGGGAACAGGAATCGCGAGTTCGAGGAGAGATTTCGGTAACTATGGTTTGAGGCAAGGGGATCCTCTATCTCCATATCTATTTTGGGTTGTCATAGATTTCTTTAGTAGGCAGCATGATTGTGCTATGTTGCAAGGCATAGTTCCCAGGGCATTTCCTTCAGGGTGTGATTATGGGGTGCCTCATCTATTTTATGCTAATGATGTTCTTATTTTCTGTGAGGCATCCATTTCTTTTGCCGCTGCTATGCCTAAACTCATTTCTAAGTTTGAAAGGACTACTGTTCAGATTTTGAATTCATCCATAAGCAAGGCCTTTTTCTTTGGTGGACCATACGGAGGATATGGGAGAGTCCTGAGGAAGTTAAAGTTCCTTACAATAGCTCTACCAGTCCATTATTTGGGCCAACCATTATTTCGAGAACATTTGAAGCACAACTATTGCCATAGTCTGGCAGGCAAGGTGTTCGGTAAGATTGGGTCATGGCAGCCTTTATGTTTTTCATATGCAGACCGACTTCAATTGCTTAAGTCTGTACTCAGAGCATCAGCGGATTTTTGGCTGTTATCTTTCATTTTCCCTAAGAAAACATGTAATATAATGTAGAGACTACAAAGAAACTTCTTGTGGGCCAGTGAGGCAGAGAAAAAAGTTGTTCGTCTTATAAAATGGACACTACTCAGGCTGAAGGAGGTCTCGGGGTAAGGGAAATGGCAGGCTTCAATATCGTAGGAATGACGAAGTTAGCATGGAGAATTTTGGAAAACCCATCCTCGTTGTCAGCATAGTTTTTCAAATATCGATATTTTAGAAATTCTTCTATATGGGAGGCTGAAGCGAAGGGAATTTTACTTGGCTTATTGCAGTTGAATGACAACGTACAGTGGAGTATTGGTAGTCGTCAGATGGTGGATTTCTGGGTGGATCCATGGTTAGCAAGTCGGTCACTATCGAATTTGCATGGTAGTACCACTCAGAAGGATTTGGGGGTTGATTCTTGGGGGGAGGGTTTCAGATTTTATAGGAGGTGCACCTCCCACATATGATTTTTAGAGAAATATATGGAGGGAAGTTGAGAATAATACTCATTCGTTACAGCCCAAAAAGGATTCAATGCTCTGGATTAACTCTGCCTAAGACCAAGAACCAAAGAAAGCATCTTAGGAATTCAATCTTGTTTGGCTTCCTTGACATATGCCATGTGGATAAGATCACTTGGCTTCTAAAGAGTTACAACCAAAACATAAGTGTGGTTGAACCTCTATGGCCCAGAAAGAGTCTACATTTCGCAATAAAAACTGGAGAAGGTTATTTTCGCATGAGGCCTACTGAACAAGCTCATGGTATCACCATGAGGGTATTAAGAGAGTAGCTAGTCTACGCATTTTTGTTTGAGAGGGAGTTATTGCATGTCCCACAGTAATTTTTAGATGCATGAATATTCAAATATAGTGGTATTCCATGGTGAACTGCCAAAGAGATCCAAATGACTTAATATCTTAGTTGGAGCACCTGTTTATCCATAGTGGAGCAACCGGAAATAGATATTGTGGTGATGTCCACCACAAAGCCTGAAAATGTGGTCACATTGTCTAGCTGTGAAAGAAGCAATATAGTTGAACTTCCGCAAGCTGCTGAGATACAACCACATGCAATACGAGTGTGTGAGGATCTTTTGCGATAACGACTCACGATTACATCGGAAGACCGAGAACATCAAGATGGGACTACTGCCATGTTCCGAATGACATCCGAGTAGCAAAGATAAGAGGCTTTATATTTCTAACAGAGGCCCAGAATAGAGTCTAAAACCCTTGAGCCCTGGGCATAAAGCACACTTGTGAAGCGTTGGTAGGGTTAGCCCTTGATGAGGCCCAAGAGATGCTCAGGGTGGTTTGTTGGCTAGTGGACTTCGTAACCCCTAATGCGCTGTCGGAAGGCCTAAGAGGACAAGGGTCAAGTCGTCATCATTGCAATCACACCAACATGGGCCCAAGATAGCCATGTTTGGGAAGCAACCTATAGGGGTATTACATGTGCATGTGCAAAAGAGAGGACCCCCTGCACCATTACGATAATATGCATATTGGGAATGACTTGTCCTCAAGGGGAAAGCCGTAATCCATACACGAGTCATTTTATCTTCATTTATTGGCCAACCTTAATGGGCCAATCATGAGCCCTTGCAATTGACTATGGAACATGGGTTCCATTAAGTTGGTTAGAGAAGATAATTGTAGTTCATCGCTGCTAGAATAGGTGGAGTGCCTTAGTTAATTCGTAGATCTCTTGTCCCAGAGGATCCAATTCAAACTTAATTATATTTCAATACGTTTTATGATTGGGAATGGACTTATGGCGTTGGTACCCAGGGTAGTGGGTGCCATAAATAAAGTCTTGTGTTCCATTCCTACCATGAGTAAGGGGCCTTTTCCCCACTAAACTACCAAAAAAAAAGGTATGTGAACATTAAAATGAATTTTTGAAATGCTCTGTATTTTTTCCCCTCAAAAACAATTTCTACAAAGCTATAAGTTGAACTTCAGGTTTATATTTAAAAATACGAAATGGTCTTTTAAAAAAAAATTTAAGAAATTTAAAATTATCTAGTGGTGGGTGTGGGGGCCCATTTGGAGTAGCATCCACACATGGGAGGCGCATTTTGGTGTGAGCATGAGGCTCACGCCAGATCCACATACCTCAAATAGCCCACCTCCTCCTCTTGTTCTCCTTGTTACTTGTTGATTAAGTCTTCTAGATAGAGGTCCAACTTAAGGGTGTTTTTTTCTTTTTTTATTGATGATTGATTGAGAGACAAAGAGAGAAGGGGTTCACTGAGAGTTCTTATAGCAACTTGTTTCATAAATTGAGATTTTAGGACATTAATATGAAAATAATCAAATAATTGATAAAAATGAGTCAAAGAAACTAAGAGATAAAGATTCTAGAACATTCTTTTTAATCATGATGGCTGATTTAAGGAATGGATGACTGGGATTGGAAGCCTCTCTTCAAGCCACAGATCTACTTAAACCAACAGTCAAGATCAAGTCTTAAAAAACCCTAGAACAAAGCCTAATTTGAAGCTACAAATAGCCCCCCTTAGTCTAGACCCTAGGGCTCCACACCACTCTCTCTCATCTCTTCTCCACCCTAGGGCTCAAGTATTTAGTGAGCCCTACACCATAGCATTGAGATTGAAATTTATCCTTGGCCATGCTCTCATTCTAGAATAAATGTTTTTCCTTGGCTTCCCATTTTCATGAGACGAAGTGAATGGCCTAGATCAGCGCCATCCATGTTGGAGATCCGAAGTGCGGTGTGCTAAGTCCTTGGAGGTGTCTAAGATAAGGTGATCTGGTATTTTACTGCTCCATGGTCCTTGATTCACTCTGTTAGTATATTGATTTACTTTGAATAAAAAGTTCTTTTATGGCATGCAAGTAAGGATCCTAGATTATATTACGGGTTTGTTTCTATGATTTTTGAGTTGCAATTGGCAATTGTAAGTGGTCCAGCCAGTATTAAATAAAATACAGTGAGAAAGTATTTTAATTGTATATACTTGGCTAAAACTAAGTGTAGATCTTTGAGGGGATGCTATAGAATCCAAAAGTTTTAAAATTAGCCGGACTAAGACAAAGTATATGTAATGCAAGTTTAGTAATAATAGGAGTAGAGACGAGGAAGTAGCTAAGATTGACGACCAAGAAATACAGAACACTTTCTATACCTAGGGTCGATAATCTAAGAAAATGGAGAGATTGAGGAAAATGTCACACATAGAATTAAAGCTAGGTGAGCGATGTGGAGTTGTGCAATAGGAATTTCATGTGACTGCCGCATACCAATGAAGCTGAAAGTTAAGTTCTATAAGACAACTGTGAGACCAGCTTTGCTTTATGGAGCGGAATGTTGGGTAAAAAAAAACAATATACCCATAAAATGAGTGTAGTGGAGATGACAATGTTGAGATGGATGAGTGACAAGACGAAAAGGGATACAATCAGAAATAAATCCATTCAGGAAAGTTTAGGTGCGGCACAAATAAGTGATAAGATGAGAGAGAGTAGACTTAGGTGGGCTGGCCATGTGTGGCGTCGACCCAGTACAACACCTATTAGGAGGTGCGAATTAGTTCAACTGGAATGATCGAAAAGAGCAAGGGTAGGCTCAGGATGCGGCTGGAAGTCGGTGTTTCAAAAAGAGGACCGCCCAACGCCTAGGGCGGTCCAGAAGGCCTGGGCACACTGCCCAGGCCTAGGCGGGTATCCCTGGGTGCCCGTCTGAACCCGCCTAGGCAGCCGCTAAGGGCCTGCGACCCACCCAGGGGCTGAAATGCCATTCGTTGAGGGCATTTTAGTCATTTTTTTAATACTAAAAGTGCAAAATTGTGGATTTTAGGTTCATTTGGAACCTAAAATCCATTAGAGCCTATTTTAGAAAGAGAAAAGCCAAAAAAAAAAAAAAACATTTTTGGGCCACTCAGGTTCTGAGCGCCCACCTATGCGGCCGCCTAGGCGTTGGGCCGCCTGGACCCCCCGACAGCCCAGGTGTCACCTAGCGCTTTTTGAAACACTGTTGGAAGTAGTCCGAAAAGATATGAGAAATTATAGCTACACTGAGGGTATGACCTTAAATAGAGCACAATGGCGGACCAAGAAAGGCTATGATGATGATGATACTTGGCTAGAACCACATGGTCTACCTTTCAGATATTTGCTTTAAATATAACACACAGTGACCACAGTTATCTACATATAAAAGGAACATGCTCAAACCTGTGCATTATGGCCCTTCAGTTCTTCCAGTAGCTGAACGGTTTGCTTATCCCAAACGATTACAGATTGGTCATCAGAACCGGATACAACCCTGCTTCTGTCTGAACTAATGGCGCGGACAGACCTAAAAGAAAGACAAATAAAGGTTTGATACAAAAGTGGCTTATAGATTCACATATTACAGCCAATAACTTGTTAGCACTTCTAACAGAAAAATATGGAAATCCAAACATACCAAAGTTACAATTTCTTAATGTGCTATAAAGACAAATGACAAGTACAACAAAAAATAGGAAAGAATTGCAAATGGGGATAACCTCAATGGACGTGATTAGAAATAAAAATCTTCCCATGAAAATTAACATTTTCCAAGTTTTTTTTAAAAAAAAAAAACCTAGTGATTAGAATAAGTATATTTTCTTTTGCAGTGAAGAATCCAAGACATCAGAATGTACATTGTGATCCTTTGCATGCCTATCTTGATTTAACTCTGTTCTGCACCAAAATAACTGACAGTTATTGAAGAAAAAAGGGGTACATGGATGCATCCACTAGTTGTCTTAACGAAGTCCTAAGCCAATTAGGATAATAAGAAAAACCAGTGCATGCAGCCAAGGGTTTATGACCATGGCTGTATTGAATATGGATGGTGCACATGACAACCAAATGACTCCAAAAGTTACAGCTGACTCAAAAAGTGGATAAGGAAAAATACTTTTCCAAATCAATGGCATCACCAAATCAGTTCCCTTATAGAGAAACCCTATACTTCCTAAAGAAAAAACAGCAAATAGCTCTGTTTTACCAAGTGCTCAATAAAAAAAAGATACATGGAAAAATTTGGACCACTGCTCCAATGGAGATAGATTCAAGGAACAAGGAAATAAAATAAAATATGCAATTTGAGGCAAGGATTTAGAAATACAAGCCAACAAATCAAGGGAAAAAACAAATAAATGCAATAGGCACTTACAGGAATTTAATGTGCATTATTAGATAGATTTGAATATCATCTCTTCTGATAACTACGAGTTGTTTCATATGAAAACCGAATGATTTCGTAGAAAGTATTAATCATATAATGCAGGAGATGATTGACTACGATGACAAAACCTAGACACAGTAAAAAAAAGTTTTATAATGGAAATACACAAAACGGAGCACCTGGTATGTCCATTTAGGGTAGCCTTGAGTTCTGAGCCACGAAGGCTTGGGTCCCACATCTTAACCTGTATAATGAATATTACAAAAAAAGGATCTAAATGTCAGCAAGAAATAGCAGCATTTAAAAAAAATATACAGTTGGCGATGTATTCATACTTTAAACATCCATTGAATACAAAAAAATACCATTGATACTCATAAAAAGATAGATAAGCATAAGCCACAATATCTAACAAGTAAGACAAAAAATAGAATAGTGACAATAAAACTATCAGCACCATAGAAAATATAAATTGACAGCTCAGCATTACGAGGTTCACAACTTCATGATAAAGTTAAAATATGCCCATTAAACAATTATGCAGAAGTCCCCCTAATTAGTGGAGTATAAAGTCAGCTAATGCACTTTCTGTTTTGACTGAAAAGCAGACTAAGTCTGACTAAAACGCCATCAAGTAGTTTCTAGCCAACAATAAATATTCAACTGACTAAAACGCAATGAAGTAGTTTCTAACCAACGATAAGTATTCAACGAAACATCTGTTTCGACTGAAAAGCAACTTTAACATCAACACCGGGAAAGGAACTATGTTTACAAAGAAACTTCTACCACTCAAATCTTTTACATTACTACATGAAAGACCAAACAATTGTAACGATCCCATGACCTAGGTGGCAACTCTAATCCGGAATCTCGCGTTGGCGCTGTGAGAGAGGTATCTTCTGTTTTGTGGCCTTTAAGGCCTAGAGAGCATGTACAAATGATAATTTATAGTGGAATATGCGCTTCAGTGGAGTGTGTGCGTTGATTGACTAAGGGTTGGGCGGTTTATGCACTTCGATGGAGAAGGGTTTATAATAGGTCATCCCTTGTTGAGGTCAGAGAGATGCCCAAGGATGATGTTTGTAGGCTAAGAGAACTATGTGGTCTCATGTGTACAGTTGTATGCATGTGAGAGCAAGGGCCAAAACCTCAACAACCTTCCGCACGACGTACACGACAGATGCATTACTGGGAAGCAGCCGTATAAAACGACACATGTAAATGTACATAGAGAGAAACCCCTTTGCACTACGATGACAAAGTGCTAGGCTCACTCTTAAAGGGAAGGATCGAAATCCACATTCTAGGATCATGGTCCTCATGTTTATTGTCCAACTTTGACAAGTTAATTATCAGCCCCTGCATTGAGACTATGGGTCATGAGTATTTGTTGGGTTATATAAGAAAACAGCAATGATCATGGTTCTTGGGTCAAGTGGAGTTCTCTTATTGTCGTTAATTTTGACCTATTGGTACCAGTCAACTTCTACTCTATTTAAGTTTTAGTATTATAAATGATTTTATGATTTTGTACAATGTTTTTCAGAATTTTGAACTTAATTTCTGCTGTAAAATTGATTAAAAGGGCATTTTTGAAATTCTTAGAACTTGACAAGGCACTGTGGGCACCAAGGTTTCAAATCCACATGTGTGTGCCACCCATGTGTGGGGCCATGTGATCCCCTGAGGTGGCATGTCCCTTTTTTTTATTTTAAGTGTGCCACTCTGAGTTGAAGTTAGATAGATAGGGAAGTTTTTTTTTTGGGTAAGTGTTAGATAGGGACGTTGAAGTTAGATAGGGAATCTTCTATTTTAAAACTAGTTATCATTCCTATTCAAACTTTTTTTGAAAAGATTATTTTTTACTTTCTATAGATTTTGAAAAATCTAGATAATGCGAAAAGTGTATAATTCAAACTTAAATAGAAGTTGCACTTGTGTTAATTATAAGAGGATAAAGTTCTTATTTTCCACTCAAAATCATACGGCTGATTCGCAGGATGGATGGCTCAGATCTTGATCTCTCTCACTCCACATATTTCCCAAATATCCCAATGGTTAAGCTGAAAATTTATTTAAGGCATACCTAAATTAGAATCCTATTCAAAATGGGAAATAGATTTTATTCTATTTAAATCAATTTGAACCATCTCTCAAAATAGATAACAAGATTTCTCTCTCATGCCTTTAGATCTCTCTCTCTCTTTCACGCCATACTTCTCTCTCCCTCTCATGCACAGATAAGAAAATATTTCTCCCTTTTCTACATGCCCTTTGTCCCATAAAGAGTCACACAACCCATTGAAAGAAAAATGGCACCTCCAAACCCTTAATTAGGGTTTGCTGTATTTTGAAGAAAGAAAAGAAGCCCATCTCAACTCATAAATTCAGCCCTAATATGTTCCTATAGGGTTTGTAAAAACCCTAGTTAAGTTTTTTAGCTCTCTAAAACCCTAGATTGAAACGTATCGCCTGAAAAGCTTCCCATCACAGAATTTTCAGCAATACCTAAAAGACTAAAAGTGTACCATCGGTAAGGGGATCGGGTGTGGGGCAGATCAAGACCTGTAGGGATAACTCCAGCACCTTCTGGTAAGTCTTCCCAGTAGATTTAATTATTGTTCAGTAATATTCATATTTTTCTTTAAATTTTCAGGAACATATATTTTGCTTGAAACCATAGTGGACGATTGTTTATTGCTCCTAGATGTTTTTTCATTTGCTTTGACCATGAAAGTAGAGAAATTAGGTTGTATCTAGGGTATTAATTTTGATTTAAAGCAGTAAATAGTGACTTATGTAAATGGAATTCACGTGCATTGGATAAAAGAAAAATAAAATTTTTTCTATTTAATACCTTGACTTCCACATAACCACTCCCTTCCTTTTTGCGGGATCTCGATTTTCAAATTTGAGATCTAGATCCCACTGTTAGGGATGAAGATCCCAAAAGGCTGGGAGCTACTCAACCTTTACATCATTTATTTTCACAAAAACCAAACAGTGTAGTCTTAAAATAGTTCTATTTCTTAAGATTATACCCTTTACATCTAGTTCTCAGTGGAAATTATAAAATTAAACAACGTAGTCTCAATTTCTTACATGATCCCATAAAGTTAGGAGCGAGATCCCTAAAAAGGTTGGGATCAAGATTCCCCAAAGGTCGGTATAGAGATCCCTAGAATATGCATTGCACAAATGATGCTATCAACCATAGAGATCTTCCAGTCTTTTTTGCTAACCCGTTTCCAATGCCTAAATTGCTGCTAATCCCACTCCCAATACCAACAACCAAAGGTTAGTTTTACCAAATCATGTAAATTCTAGAAAACTACTTAAGAAACTTCTCTTGAAAGGTGCTACTCATCCTCCTCTAATGACAGATATATACATGTCTTAGGGAAGTCTTGAGGTCTCCTAGATTGAGCAGGAGTGAATTATAGAAGGCCTAAAAAGGGTGGGACTTAGGTAGGTCCATGGGAAAGGGTTTGGTGTGATAAGGGCAATAATTAGAGTTTAGTTCAAGGATTTTAGGGTAGCACCACCTTGCTGAAATTTAGGAAGTCCAGTGGTATAAGATTATAACGAGATATACTCTAGAGTTACAATTAGGGTAAATCTAGGACATAAACTTATGTCTAGAGGCTACAAGGGGTACATATATGGTTAGGAGAGCTATTGAGCTGGTTTACCAAGGGCCCCAAGAGTTATGAGTAAGGTTCATGGAAGGGCTGAATCAGAGACAGATTTCATTTTGGAGAATAATTGTTGAAGATATATATACCACATAAGAGGGATAGAGATCTAAGGCATGTGGTGGTGCTGCAGGTGAAGCCCTCATTGTTTCTATGCCCATGACCAGCTTATCAAAGATCCCATAAGTTGAGTTGCTCCCAGTCTCAGCTTCATCTTCCTTGCTCTCATTTATGGGCCCCTCCTCTGCATCATCAGATAGATATATTCAATAAAAAGACTAGAATGTTGTTCTGCAATGGAGATGAAGCAACAACCATATTTAGCACATGAATAGGTAATGAGGTAATCGTGGAGCATTCTAGTAGATATGGGGAATCATTGAAAGGAAACTTAGCCCCAAAAAAAGGGCTACAATTGAAATTTTGTGTCCAATCGAACTAGAGATCACAAAAACCAGCAACAAATAATAAAGGGACCCTCTACACATTAAACTCAAACTATTTCCTGCCCAACTGCCACCTATTTATCGCAATAACTACCAGCTGATCAGGGTTCAGCCTTCTCAGACCTCGCTGAGTCCCCCACTCCTATGCCAAAGCTGTAACTCTCAATAAGGCATCTTTGAACCCCCGAATTGATGAAGAAACTCAGAAATCCTTCGAGGCCATAATAGAACACTTCCTAGAATTATTTTGAACAGCCTTTCAGCACCAAAGCACACACCTCAAACCAAGCTTGTAATCTATTGCCCTAGAACCCCCATAGCCAAGGATACTTAGTTAAAAATGGCATTCCCCGTATTCGGATCTGGCCATCCCAGAGTCCAGAACTGGAAGAATGCAAGACTATCCTAAAAACTTGCCTGGTGGCCCAATTCCACGACCAAATAAATGACATTGGAGGTCTTTGACAGTAGTCGAAGCTTTCACTCAAATCAGACCTCAAACATTGTAAGGCTCTATACCAAGGTAATATCCTATTAACCTTTCCTTCCCCAATGGCAAGTTGTAGAGCCATAATCTCCCAAAATCTCTCCTACAAAAGGTGGTCAGGCAGAGCACAAAAAGTGGTTGGAATCTATGGGGGCAATGAAAAGAGAGCAAATCTGGAATACAACAAAAGGCATCCCTGTCCATCTCTAATATCAAAATTGGAGCTTGTTGTGGGAACTTCTTGATCATCCATTGGAAGTCTTTCGGGATTCAAACGAGCTGCAGGCCGAATCCTCTCTTCCCCTCGCGAGTCCATTATCAGTCTCACTGCATTCCAGGGGTTTCGTATACAATATAGAGATAGTAGTCCCGTGATCAAGCAAGTATAATGAGGGCAGCCATGGACAAAAGGATGGGGATCACAGAAACATATATTATAGAGGACATGACCATCGTAGAGGAAGGACCATATTGCACATTAGGAAAAAGAGAAAAAACGCCTGAAGCACTATGTTGGAGTACCCCCAAAACAATGATCCCCAGGACCATAGTGCACAGTAGTTATAAGAGAACAAATGCCTGGAGCACAATGTTGGATTAGCCCAAAAACCATGATCCGCAGAAACTCCAAACCAACTTCTGTGCACACTTCAGTTACGTGGTGTGGAATGGCCTCCACATGCCAGCGCTATTGCAGAGACCAGCTAATCCTCCTTAAAGAAGCCCCACAACCTGTTGACATTGTCAAAGTAGACATTAATACCCATGACAGTCCCTTAAATGCATGATTGGTTAGAGCAGGTTCTAGCCCCACACTTCCCCTCAATATTCTTCTAGGCAGGGGGGTAACCTAAGCATCACATTCCATGGCCTCCTTGATCCCAAAACCCCATCATGCACAGCCACCCATTCATCCCCATCAACCCCTAGACCACATCCAATCAGATCCAACCCTTGATCCACCTTCCGTACCTAATCCTTTTCCACGTAGCCCTCATATTGTGCAACTGTTGACCCCTCTAGCTCCCAAAAGGCCTCTCCTAATGGAAGGACAAACATCCCATTGCCCAGAAGGAGGAGGAAGGAACCGCCTGTCCTTAAACGTACTCCTCATCCCCACATAGGTACATGTGTCTCAGGCCAAATTCAAATCGTCCAGAACATTCAACCTTACCCATTTTACCAAACAAGTATGTTGTTTAAACCCAACCTCACCGAGTTTCAATCTTTTTCCACCACTTCCTCTCCGAAACCCTCTAGGACCTTCAGACCCCCAGGGAAAAGGGGCAACGTGGTCCCCAGCAGAGCAAGCCTCATAGGAACAAGCCGTGTAGAAAACGATTCCCCCTCAAGACTCCTTGGCCACGCCCGTATTTGGAAACACCAGTTCCTAGGCCATATACCCCTCCTGTCCAAACTCTTATACCCGCAACCCATTAGAACCCCCAACCCAGGACTTTCTGTTCTCCCATCTCACGCTCCCGGACCCTGAGCTTACCGCACTATGCGACCCCTTTTTCTTTTTTAATATCCAGCCCCATCCCCAACTCATCTATAGTTCATTACTTCACCACCCATGTCTCCGTATATAATTATATAATATAAGGCCTAGACGCCTTCTCTCCTCCCCCAAGTCCATCGCGTTGAGTGTATTAAAACCATGTACTAAACCAAGTCCGAGGATACATCATTTAAAATTTTCACACATAATGAAAATTATGTACATTCAAAAACAACTTTTACATACCTCACTTTGTCCCAACACAACTCCCACACAAAACAACAATCTGGAGATTGAAAAAATTACAACACAGTGCCACTTATTCCAATGAGTTAATACAAACACTTAAGACTACAAACTCAATGAAACTAAATCTCCAAATTACATAGACAGAACCAAATATGTGCACATTGATCTAAAATCATGGGAAGCCGATTATAGAGCTCAATTACCCAGTTTACTACCAAAGATATATATAAACCCCTCGAGTATGTCCACTACAGCTAGCCTCACACATGTCGTGTCATACACACGTGTTGCCAAAAGACATTTGTGTGTAGTAACACAATGTAAACATCCATTTGTCCAATCAAAGTTTCACATAAAGAGAAGCTCTTAGTTCTAGGTTTGAATTAGACAAATAGGCCACAAATCAAGGGAAATATCTAGATCCCACATGGCAAGCCACACATCTGCCAAAAATCACCCATGTGCATAAAACACATTAAACTTATTACAAATAAGTTTTCCTTCCAAACAATACTGTAGAAGCACACCACCGTATGGCTGCCGAATCATCCACATGTCACCCACATGTGGTGATGTGGCAACTAAATGGTGGCTGCATGGCACCCATTCGACACTTGTGCCAAATGGCCCACCTGTTGCTGTCCTCAATGGTCACTTTTCCCAAACAATTTCAAAATCCTCAATTTTTTTTAACAGAAAATTCAAGAATTCTCAAAAAATCCAAAAAGAACATTTCCAACCATTCTCTATCACTTTGAATCAATTTGGTACCTCAGAAAAATATGCACACAATTGGATAGGCTCAAATCATAGAAACTAACTAA
Source organism: Amborella trichopoda (assembly GCF_000471905.2). The sequence goes on from NW_006497508.1 coordinate 574,378, forward strand.
CCAAAATGGTGATCCTTTTTTTTTTTAAATCAATAGCAAATGTATTAAGACAAATGAATCAAATACATAGGCCAAGAGACAGTTTTGGCAAAAGCATATGCTACCAATGGAGAACCAATTATGAAATATTTACAAGATCAATATATTGCAGAAACAGCGAACAATACTATGCTTATTTGATTCTTTTTAGTGTTAGCAAGGTTTCAAAAAACGCTAGGCAGCCCTAGGCGGCCTGCCTGGCGCCCAACGCCTAGGTGGGCGCCCAGAACCTCACGCGCCCGCCTAGCCCGCCTGGGCACCCGCCCAGGTGCCCATATAGGGCCGCCTGAGTCTAGGCGGGCGTCTAGGCGCCAGGCAGACCGTTTTTTAAAACTTTTGAGTGTTAGTGATCACTTTTGTGCAGAAAAGGGACTCCTAGAAACACTTAAGAGCCCTTTACATGAGGACAAACATCGGCTGAACGGAGGAACAACTAATCCATATTAAATAAACAAAACTATCAACTATCTATGTTTCAAGCAATTTTTTATAAAGATCGACTTGTGTTACAAGAACTAACATGGAGAAATTGAGTTGAGCATGTTATAAGATAAAGATTGGCTTGTGTTACAAGCATTAAAATGGAGAAAATGAGTGAGCATGTTATATAATATCACATGTGCATTTGAAATATTTCCAACTTAAAGAGCAAAAACAGTGTTTTCGCATAAACCTCAGAAACCAATGTATCATCAGGCTTAGACATAGAACTGGCAATGAGAATGTTTTCAAAACTTAAAAGTCAAATTGGTGCCACATGCTGAAATGACATGAATTTTTACAATAATTTTCATGATCATAGCTCATACAACTAGCACATTGGGAACCTCACACGTGATAAGAGGTAAAGGATTGTTATAAATAACGCTTCACATGCATCTACATTCTAAACTAGGAACTTGGAAGACAAATTGCAAAAGCAAACCCATATCTAGGGAACTACATTCTAGTGAAAGTTATGCAGAGGAAATTTGACCAGGTCTATTCACTATTATACAATTCATGGAAGGCCAAACAGATATACTCCAAAAGATAAAATCAACAAAAAAAAAAATTAGCTCTGCAGCTCATGAGAATACCGTGCAATCAGTACTGCCGCTGATGAAAAATCCTGCATCCTCACGGTCGCCCACCAGATCCCATACCTCCCTTCTCGTTACACAATGGAGAGCAGTAATAGCACCTTTGTGGCCTCTAAGTATTCGCACACCCGATTGGGTTTTCTTTTGTCCAGCTGCAGGAATATCCAGCTTCTTAGGTGAAGCAGTACCTTTTACATTGTCATTTGACGCTGAGACACATCATCAGCATTGTAAATATAAAGTTGCAACAAAGACAAAGGGAAATTGTAGGGAAACCAAGTGTAGAGAGCCTATGGAGAGAATTAAGGTTTTACCCAAAGCACCACTTTCAGAAGTCCAACGACGCACTCGACTGAACGAGTTAGTACGTGAAGCTGTTTCTCTGCTAAACATGCTCTGCACCCAACTCCGCCCAACAGCGGATGCCTCGGCAGGCTGCTGGCTTTCATTTGGAGCATCTTTTGAGTGGGGAGACAGCATTCCATGAGAAATAACAGTTTGGGCTTTTCTGCCATAGGTTCCCCAATATCCAGTCCTTAATTGCTGGATATGAGATAACAATCCTCTGAGTTTTATCTGGATCAGAGTAACAGAAGAAGCATTAGCAACTCACTCACTTCGTTAATTCATCACCGTAACACCCATAGTAAGCTGCAAGTTCAAGAAAAAAGCACAAGCACAAGCAAATGTATTGAGACCTAAACATTAACAACGATGTTTTGGAACTCAGCTTGAGGTGGGACCATGGCCTTGCCCGAGCTGAGTAACTCAGGCGAGTCGGAGTGACTCACCCAAGCAGGGTACGGGGCAAAAAGAAACCCCTGAAAAATAAAAAGTACAGATTAAAAAAATATTTAAAACGTATTAAAAATAAACTAAACTAAAAATAACATAAAACTTCCACATAATATGGAAAAATTATATAATATATGGATTTAGAAAAAATAATTAATAGCTAGAGACTTTTCAAAAAAATCGGAAAAAAAATAAGAAACTAAACAAAAGGGCATATGACAAGAGACACTCACAGATCATTATCAGAAACATTAAAACTACATATAAAATATTGATACATTTACAATTTAACATGTTTTTATATTCTTTTATTTTATATAACTCTGAGTATTATCCTAGTACTTGGCTTGGCAAGAAAACGATTCCGAGTAACTCGACCTAGTCCAAGTCGACTAGAGACACTCAAAGATCATTATCAAAAAATTAAAATTACATATAAAATATAGATACATTTACAATTTAACATGTTTTATATTTTTTTATTTTATATAACTCTAAGTATTACCCTAGTACTTGGCTTTGCAAGGAGACGATTCCGTGTAACTCGACATAGTCCGAGTCGACTGGGCCGAGAACACTAGTCAACACAAATTACCCAATGTAAATCCGTATGCTTACATACATATACAAAAAAAATGCAAGGAGGCTCAAGTATAAATATGGAAGTACATGTATATCTGGTGTGCGTGATGAAAGCTAAGATGCCCTGATATGGATAATGATACTGGAATAGATATAGAGTACATGATTCCCATTTCTCAAAATCCAAGACATGAATATAAATACGAGTATCCTATCAAACACAAAAGTACATATATAGCGCGTATGAAAATAAATGTACGCCTCCCATACATGACGCATAGACATATCACATGATATGGAGTTTCAAAAAGACATAATACAATTTCTCCAATTATGCCAGTTAGTATTTAAAAATATCATAGGAGTATCTAGTACCTGAATCAGTCACGAATGTGTACAACACCTGTATGTTAAGTAATATAGAAAAATCTGTGCATTGTCAGATGAAAGCATAGGCGAAATAAATTAGGGATAGTAGCTTTGAGATGATACCACCGGAAAGTTTATTTCTGCTATGCAAGTGAAGAAAATTCACAATTATGCATTCATGGTTCCAAAGTACAGAATTACCAATTTGAAGGCACAAAACTGCAAGCACGAAGGTCAACAGCTAAACAATCACAATATGCAAAACAGGAACACATTATGCAACTGGATTTCAAGCTAGCACATGTTGCCCAAGGAGAAGAATTGGCTCCCAGGAATCTAGTTTTGGTGCTTCCAAGTTACACTTGCAAGAAAAGAGCTTCAAATGCACGAGTGGCTTCAAAAAATGCGCCACTGGATAGTTTCAATATAGAATTTTCCTAAACATTTTCTAGACAGAAAAAAAAAAAAAAACAAGCGTCAAACATTCAAAATTAATAATGCATTAACTTTAAGAAAATAGTTCATTGTCATATTTTGCTGATGAATGTTCTGTTCCAAGAAAAGGAATTGACAACTTACAAGCTGTTTGTATCCAATGTTGTTTTTCTCAGCAATAGACTCTATCATGTACCACGCATCAGGATCTGGAAGACCTAAGCCAGACTATATCACATACAAAAAATTTAGCTACCATGACAAGAAGCTGGATATGAACAACAGCAATAAAATATGAGTAAGAACTCCACCATATGAGATGCCAGTATAATGAGTTGTCCAGTAACAAGCGTTGCATAATTCGATAACCTGTGGAAGCAATTTAGGAGAAGAAGGGAAAATAGATAACAGAGAACCAACAACATAATGCAGTGGATGCAGAAAAACTATTATTGTTATTGTTATTATTCACTATCACTATCACTATCACTATCACTATCACTATCACTATCATTATCATTGTCATTATTATTATTATTATTATTATTATTATTATTATTATTATTATTATATATACACAATACATGCAAAACCCAAAAAGGGAATATCTTAGATTAAATGAAATTTTCGAACTCTAATAAAATTTAGATCAGAAGTCATCAAAATAAATGAAGAGACATGGAGCCAAATTTTCTTTCTTCTCTAGCCCTTTAAAGTATGAACTGTGACGAGTTCTTATAACCATAAAGTTTGATTTAGTTCCTCAAGGCAACCAAGTAACAAAAAGCACATAAAAAGGATAGAACCAATTTAGGGTGGTACATGGAAACTTGTGACAACCTTAGAATCAAATCTCTGTAAGAATTCTGTAAGTGTTGGAGCAAATAAAGATAGAACCGCAATTGAATAGAACATTTACAAAGCTACGTCAACATTCCAGATATTATTACTGCCCTCACAGTCAGATCACAGGTGCACTCTGACAATAAGTTATAACGGAATTGGTGTAAACATGTAAAATAAATGAGAAAATGGTATCTGTCTAGACATATGATCTTACAAAGCATACATATCAAGCAACACAGATATCATACAGCACTAGCGCATATCTGCATGCATTTAGATCATGATTGTGTACAATCATACACATGAACTATGTATAGGCACATAATTATGCACACGCAAGTAAATCAGTAAGCATGCATTTATAAAAACATATATATACATACATGCATATACACCAACATATATGTAGAGGTACGTACATACAAGCATGTGTATCTATGCTTGTGAGTCTGATATTCTGATGTGTTTGCTAATGTAAATATCACACAACCATACAAATATGCATGCATGCATGCACACATGTGGGCATGCATAAATTCATACATGGAGCTGAACACATGCACAATAGATTGATCCAAAAAATAGGGGTATACGTACTTGTTGGAAGAATGTTCCATTAGGCTCTCGAAGTATCCTTCCCAGAAGCTGTAACAAGAAATGCAAAAAGAATGACAACAATAGGAACAAGAAATGAATTTAACTAGTTCAGAAGTTGTTCCATTCATACAATTGAAGAATAGAGTTTCTCAAAACAAATTAATGAGAAATCGATGGACAAGGGATCCAATAGTTGCAGTGGGAGAAGGGATCGATGCATTGCAAAAGACCAAAAATGGGAAATTTAGCAATCATGCGATTGGCGGTTTAGGTATCTTGAGATGTAGTTCAGTTATATTTCTTTATTGCTCCTGCAAAGAGTCATGCTTCGACATTGTTTATCTTACGAGTTATAGTCTTTCAAGGCCTTGACCCCAAAAATAATAGATTATGGTTATAGTGGGAGTGAGTGAGAGCAATCTAACTCAAGGATCTAGGCAAACTGGGACCAAGCATCACAAACCCTGTCACGTGAGGCTTGAGACTGAGAGGCATTCTATCAGGAGAGTTGAGGTTTGCTTCTAATCAGGATCGGATAGTTTTATACCTCAAGACAATGCAATGGCCAGGACGTCGAGAAACCTAAGAGTGATGAGCTCGAGTAAATGAGAGATATGGAATTGTATGAGAGTGTTAGGTTTTTAGAGGACCTAAGCCAAATACCTGACACTGAACCTTCTCATGGTACATGTATAGACAATCGCAAATGGGAAGCCACTCATTGTTGGTCCACTTAAAAAAGAAATGCATATTTGCCAAGAGAGGATACCTGCATCCACAAGGGTGCATGTCCTCTGAGGTGTACCTGTAATTCATTGTAACATAAGAGTCTAAAGCCATGTATTGGATTGACTTTGACAAGCCAATCATGGGCCCCTGCCACATAATGTGGGCCATGGTTTTTTTGCATCATCCTAAGAAAGTGGCTTTAAATTATACGCCTAGCCAAGTGGAGTGCTCCATTACCCTTTCATCTCCACAGGATCCTAATTTCGCTCATTAATAAATTTATATGACCCCAAACTATGTAAAAAAGATTGAGAATGTTTTAAAAAAAAAAAATTGGAAATTTTTTAGAAATTTTTATAGATTCTTCTAGAACAAATCACCAAAAGATAAAAAGCCATATCTAGGGCTTTGGGGTCTGCAAGGAAAGATAGATCCACTCAAATCTATCCAGTTTTAATGGGGTTTATTGAACTTGTTTTCCCCTTTTTCTCTATGTTCCTACATCAATTGGTATCAGAGCTCAAGTTTTCTTCAACAATGAAGCTAGGAATATAAAACCAAGTCTAGGGTTCGTTAATTTTAAACTAAGTTTTGCCAAATCAGCCTAGAACTTGCTAATTTCAGCTAGATTTGGTTAATTCTATGCCTAGGGATAGTGATTTCTGTGAACCTATGGCAGCAAGAACAGGTCGAGACAGAGCGCTAATATGGATCTACCTTTTTTAATTGGAAACATATACAAAGATGAAATATAGGGAAATGATATAGTGTTTATGGAGCCTGCCATTTGTAGTTGGGGAGACCATGGCAGTATGACAGTCGTACCACTCATGATTGTTTCAGAAACACTTACTCCTTTGTCTTTTTTTGGGAAATAACACTTACTCCTTTGTCAAGGATCGAGTTCAAGTGATCCTATGTCCCTCTAACAATTAAAGTACTGCAAAATCAGAAGAGGACAGCACTAATCTCTTGTCTCCCTAAGGAGCAAGAGGAGTTACAAAGGCAAGTTTCAAAAATTGCAGCATATGGGTTTTTTTAGGTAGAGTAGGAGCCCATGCACAGTGCCAGCTGTTGATGCCCAAGAAAGATGATCCTAGCACATGTGTGAGGACAAAAGGTAATAAAATTACCATAAAATACCACTTTTGGATACAACACCTGGATGATATGTTGGAAACGTTGGTGGGGACTATGATTTTCTGTAAAATACACTGGAGAAGTTGTTACCATCAAATCAGAATTATGCTGGATAATGAATGCCTGACAACATTTAAGATGTGAGAAGGATTGTATGAGTGGCTCGCTACACCATTCGGGTGGGTTATCAAATGCAACTACCACCTTTATTGAGGCTCGTGAATCAAGTCCTTAAGCCGTATATAGAAAGTTTGAGGTGGTATACTTGATGATATCCTCATATACAGCACTAGTGAAGAGCAGCATATGGACAATCTGAGGCTCACGGTGGAGCTATTACGAGGGGAGAAACTGAATGCAAATTTGAAGAACTGTGCATTCATGACCAGCCGTTTGATTTTCTTGGGTTTCATAGTTTCTGCTAAGACAAGGTGGATGAGAGAAAGGCGGCAGCACTAAGAGAATGGCCAAACCCTACATCAGTCCATGATGTGCATAGTTTCCATGGGCTGGCCACGTTTTATCTACAGTTCATTCGAGAATTCAGCACTATCATAGCACCATTCACTGATTGTTTGAAGGGTTCTTTCAAGCAAACCACCAAAGAAAAAAAAAGCTTTGAGAGGGTTAAACAGGCTATGAATGAGGCACCTGTGTTAGCATTGCCAGACTTTGATAAGATGTTTGAGCAAGAGTGTGATGCCTCGCATGTTGTTATTGAGGTCGTTTTGAGCGAGGAGGGCAGACCTAGCATATTTCAGCGAGAAACTCAATGATACACACTGACAATATTCCACATATGACGTAGAATTTTATGCGATCATTCAAGCTTGAAGACACTACTTCATTATCTTATTCAGCAGGAGTTTCTTTTATTTTCAGATCATGAGGCACTTGTTGGTGTTATGTGCCTTTTTAAAGGCCTGATGAGAGCATGTACTAAAAATGTTCATATAGTGATATAATAGCTCCAATGGGAGCGTGGTCAAGATGGAGTGTGTGGCATTGGTAGTGTCGTGATCCACTTAAGTTTCGACAGATTAGGCTGGGGTTGACGTCTAAAACCCTTAATCCAAGGCATACGCCACAACTAATAAAGGTGTAGGGTCATCCCATAATAAGGTCAGAGAGATGTCCAGGATGGTTCGCCCGAAAACTGGGTGTGACCCTTGTGTGTGATGGCTAGATGGAGAGAACAACGGCCAAAATCCTTATAATATCCATCACACAACATGTATACTAGATAACCATCCGGGAAGCAACCCTTTAAGGCGTCTCGTATGCATGTGCGGAAGAGATATCCCCCTGTAACACTGGATCGTTTGGAAGGTCCTATGAGATAGTGTGCCAAATGGGACTTGGACTTGTCCTCATAGAGGAACCTGAAATCCATGGACTAGGATCGCGTACGCTTCATTTATTGGCTAACTGTGAAGGACCAATCATGAACCCCAGCAATGGGCTGTGGGTTATGAGTTATATTGGATCAGTTTGAGAAGATGATAGTAGTAGTACACGGTTTCATGAATAGATGGAGTGCATCAAATTCATTTTAATATGTTAAAATATGTTTTATTTCAATTTTAGAATATTAAAATGAACTATTACAGCTCCTCTAAATATTTTACTTTGGCAAAAAGGAATTTCAAAATAGCTAAAATTGAATTTTCTCGATTTTATTCTTTTAGAGAGAAAATAAAATTAAGTGACGAGGTTCAGAAAGGCCATTAGTGTCATAAAACTTGGCAATATAATAGAAATGATCAAAATATAGAAAAATATAGAAATGCTAAAAAAAATGCTGAACAAAAAGTAAATAAAGGCCAAACTTAAGCCATGATAATCTATGCAGTAAACAACGAACAAGAAAAGGTGAAATAGATGTCCTCAAATTAGCAAAAATAAAAAAGTATTAAATAGGTTAAGAGTGAATGCATTACTAGGGAGGATCAAAGGGTCTTGGAGAAAGATGAAGAAGTCAGAATTTACTTTCAAAAATTACTAAATGAGAGCCGATGTCATATATACATTTGTAGGATTAGAATATCAGAAGTGAGAGAAGCTTTGAAGAGGATAAAGATAGGAAAAGCTTACCAGATGGCATTCCGATAGCGGTTTGGAAGTGCATGAGGAGACTAGCGTTGACTAGCTCACCAAGTTGTTCAAGAAGGCGTTGAAAACAAAAAAAGTGTCAAACAAATGGAGGAAACGTATTGTGGTACCTATTTACAAAAGCAAAAAAGATATACAGAATTGTGCAAACTATCAACGGATCAAGCATATGAGTGGTTGACCAATGACTAAGGCATAAAATGAGTTTATCAGAAAATTTGGTTTTATGCTAGGGAGGTTAACTGATTGAGAAGTTTAGCACAAAGGCAAAAGACCTCAACATGGTCTTAATTGATCCGGAGAAAGCTCATGATAGAGTACCTCGAGATTTGATTTGGTGGGTGTTGGAAAAGAAATGAGTCTTCAGACACTAGCATCGACATAGTGAGAGATATGTACGACGGAGCGCTAACTAATATACGAATAACTAGTAGAGAGACGAGTCAGTTTTCAGTGGCAATACGTCTACATCAGGGGTCAACATTGAGCCCTTACCTTTCTTAGTTATCGACGATATAATCAAGCACTTAGAAGATCAGGTGTTGTGGTACATGTTCACAGATGACAGTTTTGATCGATGACATCCAAAACAGTGTCAACACAATGTTAGAACTTTGCAAGGATGCTCTAGAATCTAAAGGTTTTGAAATTAACCAGACTGATATAGAGTATATGAAATGCATGTTCAATACAAGGAAGTAGTTCAGATTGAAGGCCAATAAATATCATAAAGAGCGCACTTTTGACAGTTTGGGTAGATAATCTAGGAAAATGGAGAGATCGAAGAAGATGTCGCACATAGAATTAGAGCTAGGGGGGCGAACTGGTGTGCAACTAATCTTTTATATGATCACCACATACAGATGAAGTTGAAGGGCAAAATCTATAAGACAGTTGTGAGACCAATTTTGCTCATGGGCTAGAATGTTGGGAGTCAAGAACAACATACCTATAGATTGAGTGCAGTTGAGATGAGGATGTTGAGATAGATGAGTGATAAGACAAGAAGGGATAGAATTTGAAATGAATATATTCAGAAGAATTTAGGTGTGGCACCAATATAGGCGATAAGATGCGCTGAAGTAGACCGTGGGTTGGCCATGTTTGGCAGAGACCAAGTAAACATGTTAGGAGGTGCAAGTTGGTTCAAGTAGAAGGATCAAATAGGGCAAAGAGTAGGCACAAAAAGACATGGTTGGAAGTGGTGAGAAAAAGTATGGGGGACCATTCATTTAGCCGATCCCAATTAGTTAGAAAAAGGTTTTGAAGATGATGAATGGACTCTACAAAGTGTTTTATTAATTTCCAAATTATCTATTAGGTATGGGTGCCCATGTGTGATGGGAGCCCACCAAATAAAGTCCATTTAGGTGGGGTATGGTGCCCACTTGGGACCCACATGGGAGGCACCCCCCACCGCCTCCTTTCTTTCACTATTTGACTTGCTAAGCAAGTCTACTAGAAGGGATTGAAATTATGGAATATTTATGTAATTAAGCTTGATTGATTTCAAAAAGGAAGGTTTGTGCATTGATTGAAATCAATATTTTGCATTATTTTACTTTCTATAATTCAATATTTGATGGGATAGGGTTTAGGAAATTGAGGGAAAATGCTTCTAGTACATTCCCATATTCATGATGGTTGATGTAAGAATGGGTAGCTAAGATCTCTTCATCCCACGGGTCTCCAAAATCGATGGTCAAAATTAGGACTCACTAAAATGACAAACCCTATCTTGTGCCATAAATATTGTGTAGATACAACTAGATCTCCCTATCCAAGATCTCTCTCTCTCTTCTTCCTAGACTGGAATGTCACTCTCACTCTCTCTCTCATCTAATCTCTCTTTTTCTCTAAGATTAAGGTTAGAAGGGGGTGCCACGCCCCATGAAAAAGGAAGAGCGGGCAAGCCCCATATTCTGGAAAAACCCTAGAGAAAGAAAAGAAGCTTCCCATCTCTTGGTATTGTGCTATCATCAGTGAAGAAAAAGACGGCCACCCGGCCACCCAGGTGGCCTGGCCGACAAACCAGCTAGACGGCCAGCATGCCTAAGACTGGCGCCTAGGAGGGCTATAGGCGGGCATCAACTGCTCAGTTAGTGTCATCTCTTAAAGAAAAAGAAAAAGATATTCAAATCCAACCGAACAAAAATGAGATTCGGTATTGCCCATCTCTCTCTCTCT
>NW_006497508.1:592413-622919 GCF_000471905.2 Amborella trichopoda
ACGGTTACGTTACGGTTACGTACGGTACGTACGTACGGTACGACGACCGACCGACCGACGACGACGTACGACGTACGTACGTACGTACGTACGACGTACCGTACTACTACTACTACTACTACTCTCTCTCTCTCTCTCTCTCTCTCTCTCTCTCTCTCTCTCTCTCTCTCTCTCTCTCTCTCTCTCTCACGGGTGGTATGCCAACACCTAGACTAATCCTAGCGTGGTACCCCCTGCCTAGGGAGTCTAAGAGAGCGCAAGCCTAGCTCAGTTTATTTAAGGGTGGTACCACCTTGTGCCATGCCCCGAGGTTTAAAAAAAGGGTTGAAAAGAAATGCTAGCTCTCCAGTATATGCTCTTGGACCCAGTTCCAAGTTAGAAGGTATTGCCTAGGTGATTCCCATATTGGACGACTCAAGCAGGACCTAAGGATGAGTGCCCGGTTGGTTCGGTAATCAGGTATGGGATCTCAATGTCAATAGCATGCAACTGGATTGTGCTATGTCCTACAGAGGTAATCATAGAAACAGTTTAGTAAGTTGCTGAAAGTAGGACTATGTGACCTAGGCAAGTGAATACAGGTTTAAAATTTTCTTTCTTTTTCTTTTATATTAACACCCGAATCACTTACAAGTGTCCATATCCAATATATGAACCAAATAAAACCACAAGAATGCCAAGGATTCTGACTTGCTTGCCATCAAAACAAAAACTCATTCATAACATAAATCTGAAAATTACATAAGACTTGCAATAGAATGAAGAAAACACGAAATAAAGAACATACCTCATACCTAGCCTCAGGTTTCCCCAAGGACTTTGCACACCCCAGACCGGGTCTCTTCCATCAATGGCGCACGGGATCTAGGTCCAAACACATCTCGTAACTTGGGAAGCCTATGCAGAACCACTAGCGAACATGATATGGGATAGGGCTAGACCAACACTCAAGACATGAGCACAAGTCAACACAGATCAGCTACGTCGTGCCACTGTTGTGGCCTGGGCGTGCCACCCTAGGGTTTCTCAAAGTCCTAAAATCTAACTTAAAGACAGAGAGAATAGAGAGCGGTGTGCCAACCCTAAGGGCCAAAGAGAGAGAGAGAGACTAAGTTAATGTGTAGAGAATAAGGCCCCCGTAGATAGTACCTATAACATAAAGAATAGGGTTTTTAGGGTAGGGTTTTGTCATTAATATGAGACTCAATCTTAACTTTTGATCAAGGAGATCTGTGAGGTGAAGCGATCTCATCCATTCATTCTTTAGATCAGTCATCATGATTAAAATGAATCAGGTGGAACCATTATCCCCCAGTATCCATCACACTATTCCCATCAAATATTAGGTAGAGATAATACTATCTTTGTGTAAATCAATTTCAATTATTCGCTTACACTTTCGTATTTGAAATCAATCAAAATCTCTACACAACACTTTTCAAAAAATTTCCAATCAAGAAGATGGTTTATTGCACAATCCTCAAAAATAGGGAAAAAAAAAAACAGAGGTGAGACTTCCCACCCTATGGGTGGCCATGTGGACCCCACATCCCCCTAGTGGTGGGCCCCATGAAGCCCATTGGGCTTCCAACACCTTAAATAAAATTTTAAGAAATTAAAATGAATTTTATAAAGCCACTAAATATTTTATTTTTCTCTCTTATTAAAATAAATCCAGAAAATCGATTTTTCCCTATTTAAAAATCATTCTTCGACAAAATAAAATATCCAGAGAAGTCTAAAATTGAATTATCTAAAATATAATTAAAACATAATTAAACATATGTAGGAAGAATTGACAGGAATTGGATATATAGAGTCAAGAATGTAATGAATATACTGAGGACTCCATCCTTTCTAGAAACTGAATCCAATAGTTCCCATGACCCCATAGCCCTTCGTCGAGATTTATGATTGTACTATTAAAATCAGCCAATAAATGAAGGAGACACAATACTAGTCAATGGATTACAAATCCTTCCCTGAAGACAAGTCCAGGACCCTTCTAGCACATGTGCATACACACCCCAATCCAAATGTTCGCTTTCCGGACGGCTATCTAGTGTACATACCATGTGATGGCAATGGTGAGAATTTTGGCCCTTGTCCTCTCCGACCAACCATCACACACAAGGTTCACATCCAATCCCTTGGCCAAACACCCCGGTCACAACTCCAACCTCATCGAGGGATAACCCCCACATAGAAATCCTTATGGATTGTGCTCAAAATGCTCAGGGCTACGAGTTTTAGACATCACCTAGAGCTATAGCCAGTAAAATTTCATGTGAGTCACGGTATTTAAATTTCATTCTTTATCACTAAATTTGATGTTTAAGGTAGTAGGTGTGAGATCCTAGATTGCAATAGGGTTTTATTTTTAAATTTATATTGTATTTGGCAATTATGATTAGAATTACCCAGTTGTTCATAAAAGAAAATGAAATTTTTGAATGTATACGCCAGGAATCCCATAGGGCCACAACTTTCAGATGTAACAGCTACGACTTTAATATCATATAATTCACTAGCATGCAGAAAAAGCTGATAGAATTAATAATGGAAGGTTAGAAGCAATCTTCATTAAAAGCCAAAATTGTCCATTAATACAGGAATTAGGAAACCATTAGTAGAATATGAAAAATATATAATAAGCAATAAAATAAACAACCCAAAACTAATATGAGCACATACCGCAATTCATCCCAAATTGAAAGACCGAAAAGATGGCGTTGGACATAGTCTGCAACATTATTAGAGTCTTTCTTGTATATTTCAGCAGATACTTCTAATGCATCTCGAATGGTTGACAAGTCATTCCGAGAGGTAGCACGACTAATCGCTGTTTTCAGCTATGCAATAGAACAGAAGGACAATAACAACCAAATGAGATTCCCCAATTATCGCAAAACACCCAAACAGAAAAAATACTTCAAAAATAGCCATGCAAGAGCTAAACAAAATTGATTAATTTAAACACCAGTTCAGAAAGCACTAGTCGTCCAGTCAACAGATGACTAGTTACGTAGATAAAATTGTTAATTGAACATCACAAGCAGATTTCACCCCAAAGCACAACTACAAAATGGCAACCTAAGATTGTAGACAGTTAAAGAGATCAAATGCTATAGCCAAACTACACTTACCAATTCCTTTACCGCAATAAACTGTTCCTCGGTTAATCGACAGAGCCACCCCTGAGAACGAAACAAAGCCACCATTACTAACCTATTAATATAATGAAGATATTAATGTGTCATCCGCAATTTGTGCAATGTCATAAATACACACCGAGTGCATGTGTTCTCTGATACATTCAACGAACCCACTGCCACCAATTCCTTCCGCATCAGATTCAATCAAAGCTGCCAAAGCAACACTAGTGAGCTCAAATGTCTAAAACAAGCCCCATGTTAAACTACAAAAAAAGATTGATTGTCGCATAAAATCCACAAAAGCCAATCAAAGAAACCTCAGATAAGCAAAATACGTTCTCACCAAGAATTGTGCCATATTCAAATGATGATAGAGGATCATCAGTTGCCCCAAGCTTTAGAAGGCGTAACCATAACCCCTGTTCAACAGTACAGCCAATTCAATTCATAAATTTTGCACGAGAATAATGAAAGAATTACACAACATGCTACACGAGCTATAGCACCACCAAACCATTCAAGTACTAATTTGACAAGTTGTGGACATCTTCAAGAATGAACCAAAGGTGAAAAAAAACTTGACTAAAGTAGGAGTAAATTGAATGTTAGTGGTGCATAACCAAACATAATAATACATTTTAATTTAGTCAATCAAGTTGAATTTGTTTAAGGCACTCCAATGAGATCAAAATCAGCTTCCCCAATTTAAACAACGGGATCTACAACACAAGGACTAGTGAGTAGAATAGGACAGCTTGTTTCAACATTGAACTTGTAGACCATGAGAATAAAATGTTTCGAATACTTAAAAATAAGACAGATCCCAATTCTAGGTTCCCTCTTCATGAGTGATCATTAGAAACATAGTGAATAAAATTGGCCATCCAATGGTTTGATAGCCACTTTGGTCTTAATAATGTTTTCGTGATGGAGTAGAGGGGAGAATCAGTTCCACATTGGTTCAGCTTAAGAAAGGGTTGACTCATGGTTACTGGAATCTGCCCAGGTCATGATTCCACTTAAAGATTCCGATTCGGCGATTCCGACGAGGAATCATCATGGAACCCGCTTCCCTAAAGTCAAGAATCTCGATTCCTTATTTTAAGAATCATGATTTAGAACTTTTTTGAATCTCGATCCCAACATTTACGGAAATTTCAACCTCTACCGAACCTTGATTCCATATTTGTTGATTCCTGATTTCATTAATTATTTCTTTTTTTCTAATTCAAAATCCACAACATCAACTATCTCAATTCTTAGGTGTAGGAAACTGTGATTCAATCAATATGGAATCTTGCCTCCACCTTCATAGAATCTCAATCCCAATTTTTCTGGGTCCTAATTACCTAAAATGAAAGTATTGATGGTTATAGATGCACAAAAATCTCACCTCAAAGATTTAGAGATTTTGATTTCAGCTATTTGGAAACCCGGTTGGAGAACATTTCTTCTCATGGTTATAGGTGCCCCAAATAATAACCTGATGAACACAGCACTGAAGTATTTGAAACACAAATCAACTTTCATATGCAAGCATTTGGAGTTAAAGAAGTACTCAACATGTATGATTCTAATGTCTTTTGCATGTAAGAAAGGCAAGTATAACTTGGCTGTTGGAGCATTAATGAGATAACTAATGGTGCTAGGGCTGGCTCGGATCTTGTTTCTAATAGTGGTAGGATAGGTTGCCTTGTTTTAAAATATAACTGATGAAGTCTTTTACATTCCAATAGGACTATATTACATAGACAGTCCTATTTTGAACTATAATGAAATCAAAATCAAATTTAAAAACTACATGAGATAGCATATGGTGTCTTTTGTAGCGTAGACAACGGTCTGCTCATACAAAAAGAGAAGCCCATCTATTTTATACTCAATAACTATCAATAGCCAATCCCAAATAGTTGGGATAAGGATCCGATGATGATGATAAGAATCAATTGGCCATGGGGAGATTGGTTCCATTACAAACAAACGCATCTATATTTGTTCATGATTTGAATATTTCATATATAAGATACATTAGGAATCATTTTCATTCCACATTTGTCTCTGAACCTTCCAATCTATGAATAAAATACATCATCATCATCATCATCATAGCCTTTTTCCAATTAATCGGGGTCGGCTACACAAATCCCGGTCCATCATTCTGCTCTATTAAAAGTCATACCCCAGTGAGGCCATAAGTCCCCATTTCTTTTCAAACTACTTCCAACCACGTCCTTTTGGGCCTATCCCTTTTTCCTTTCAGTCCTTCTACTTGACCTAACTCGCACTTCTTAACAGGCCTTGTACTTGGTCGGCGTCACACATGGCCAGCTACCCAAGTCTACTCCCTCTCATCTTATCGCCTATTGGTGTCACACCTAAATTCTCTCAAATGGATTCATTTTGAATTCTATCCCTTCATGTCTAGCCACTCAGCCATCTCAACACCCTCATCCCCGCTACACTCATTCTATGGGTATAGTGATTTTTGTCTGCTCAACATTCTGCCCCAAAGAGCAAAGCTGGTGTCACAGCTATCCTATAAAACTTGCCCTCAGCTTCATTGGTAGGCGACGATCACATAAAATTCCAGTTGCACATCTCCACTTTGCCTACCCAACTCTAATTTTGTATGCAACATCTTCCTCAATCTCTCCATTTTGACCCTTGATTGACTCTTTCTTAATTATGTCGTCCATAACTAAGACAAATAGGCACGGGCTCAATGCTGACCCTTGATGTAGACTTATTGTCAATGAAAACTCACTCGTCTCTCCACTAGTTGTTCGTACACTAGTTAGCACTAATTGTACATATCTCTCACTAAGTCGAAGTAAGGTCTAAAGACTCCATTCTTTTCTAACACCCGCCAAATCAAATCTCGAGGTACTCTATCATAAGCTTTCTCTATATCAATAAAGACCATGTGGAGGTCTTTCCCTTCGCCCTAAACTTCTCAATCAGTTGCCTAAGTAGGAAAATAACTTCAAATGCTATGAATAAAATACAATGATGACAATATCATAAAGACAATAAACCCACTCTTACACACACGAGCATGCGAATGCGTGCGCGCACATACACACACAGAGAACCCACTCTTCATGGTATGGTATAGATTTCAACAAATGAAGGTTAATTATCTGTAGAAAGAAAAAGCTGAATATTGCATCTCAGAAACACAAGGACTATGCCATAAACATCCAATGGTTATGCTGCTAAAGGATTTATATTTTACCTGCAGCTTCACTTTAATGTCAAGTACCATTCGCTCTCTCTCTGCCTGCAAATTGCACAAATTCATAGTAATTTATGCATCCTGGTTTAGACATATCAGTGACCTACACTAGAAACAAAAATGCATCAGATAACAAGGTATTATGAAACTTACGGCCCTTTCCCTTGGACTAAGACTTTCTCCCTTCGCATCATTTAAAACAGACGGGGAGCTGAGTAAAAAGAAAACAGGAGCAACTCAGCTCTCAAGAAAAACACAAGTCTAAAAGTGCTAGGATTGCCCATAGTTTATAAAGAAACTATGTTGATGCTTAATCCATAAATCATCAGCCATGGCCAAAGATTGTAAGTTCCAGATCTTAAATACGCCAAAAATAACCAGTGCATACAACATTTTAACCAAATGTCAGCATCCACTCTGAACAATCACCGGAAAAGGCACATCAATTCTTTCAAGCACAATCACATTAATATGCAGAACAGATTTTCCCAGTACAAGTTGAAGTTCTTGACATAAGGATAACAACTCAACGAGTACAACTTACCTGGGAGTATGCCGCCCTGAATATTCTAAAGCTCCACTAACTGCAGCAAGAATGGCCTTCCGCTTTTCTTCTTGATCTTCTGTTCTTACATTTGAAGGGAATCTATCATAACAGTATTTAGCACCAGATCCTACAGTGAATGAAAAAGTTACAACCACTCGATACAGATCAACATAACATCATTTATGCATTCAAATCTTATATTATCACTTTATAAGAACATTCAAAACAGAACGATATAGGAAGTTCGATATAATAAATCAATCATCTAAAAACTTAAGCCCTGTTTGGAAGCATGTGTAAGACTAAGAACCAAATAAAGCACAATTATATGCACAGGCTGTTAGGTGTCGAGTTTCTGCCACCAATATTTGTATGGTTTCACCAATTTTTGTGCTCAAAAGGGTACATCTTGGGGATGGTGTCATTTCTTCAAAAACACATTTTGCCACCTCCACCAACAACTTCAACTTATAGCGCATCCAGTAAACTAACACTTAGTTATAAATATCAGCAGCAAAATCCAAACTATGCTATTCAAAACAGAAACAATACCTGCCATGCCCAGGGCTGGATCTGCAATGGTTATTATTTCAGGCTCTATTGATTCAGAGGGAAGGATAGAAGCTGGATTTTGACCCCTTCCAAGTGCATCTTGTAACTTGTCAAGAAGATTAGTCACAGAATCATCTGAATTGTAACATCTCTCTATATAATCAATAAAACCTTGTGAATCCAAAAACTGCACAATCTGTTGATCAATAGGAAACAGTAAAACAAGTCAATCAAACTAAACATGACGTGTTCAAGAAAGAATATTCGAAGCCTAAGAAGTAGAAAAATAGAAATATAAAATTCAACAACATTTCCCCCTTCAACCAACAATTGAAAGAAGTAGATGTCAAAGTCAGAAGAAATTTTCCAAAACAAAAATTATGAGCTATGAATCCCATCAATAGAACCCCCCGGTTTCGATCGTGCTGTGTTCGGCATGTCCGAAATCGAGAAGGGCGTTCCTCCCTGTACCATTATCCTATGAGCCACCTTATCGGCTGTGGTTGATGAACCATGAGACGGCTGGCATCCGCCCAATCCTTACTGCTCAGAGTCTATCATTGCCACCAGCCGACCCCGAATGCCCCGAACCCCCCCCCCCTTCCTTAGCGATAATCCATCATTTGAGTGTCATCCCATGGAATAAAATAAGACCTCAAAATGAAGAGCACTTCCACAGGATAAGAATAAGATTATTCACCATGGGTTCTTGCGGTTGACTAGTCAAACGGGATCGTTTCTTTAGGAATGCTTGAGTGTTGAAGACATTAACAGCCGTATTCTCCTGTTAAAAGAATGTTGTCAACACAACAGAATGTACAGGTGGAAATTTATAGAGAAACATTGTATTTGTAAGTGCCTGAGTTTCAACTTTATGAGGAACTCACCATAAAATTCTGATAGCCACTTAAAATAGAAGCGAAAAATTTAAGGAATATCAACCTGCAAAGAAGTACAAAATCGTGAGATACAATACTTCCATGTGCTATCCATTTTACAGACATAACAAAGTCATCTCCAAAAAGTAGCAATCAACCAAGCGCCATGAAATGACCACACACACCAAAATGCACAAAAAGAAAATCAACATGGCTTCAAGAAATACATAAATCTATTGAAGCTAGTGATTTTCTATAGCATCCACAAAGAGACAAATAGCACACCATTCAGAGATCAAATCAATCATCTGAATGGAAAGACAACTGGAGAAATACAACACTTATGCATTGGTCACCATTCCATAAGAAGTTATCTTTGTGGCTATTTTCTCTGATCAAGTGAAGAAAAAAAAAAAGAATAAGATTTCTGAAAAGAATTGAAGAAAAAGAATATCATGTTGTACATAATTGGCAAGAGCAGATTTTGCTCAATACGCCATTCAATGACAAAACGATCATCAATATGCGAATAAGAAACATAAATGAGAAATTCAATAATTTAAGCATTCAACTCCATTCCAGAAACAGCTAGCAAGTTTTTGTTTGCCTTTAATTTTTTAAATAACAAAATAGAAAAAGAAGAGTAATAAATACAACCTTTAACTTGATGGCCAACAAATACCAAAAAGTGCGCACTTTTAATATCTTGAGTCGATAATCCAGGAAAATGGAGAGATTGAGGAAGATGTCGCACATAGAATTAGAGCTGGGTAGGCGAAGTGGAGATGTGCAACCGGAGTTTTATGTGATCGCCACATACCAATGAAGCTGAAGGGCAAGTTCTCTACGACAGCGGCGAAACCAGCTTTTAACTTTGGGTTGGAATGTTGGGCAGTCAAAAGACAATTATACCTATAGAATGAGTGTAGTGGAATGCAGATGTTGAGATTAATGAATGGCAAGACAAGAAGGGATAGAATTTGAAATGAATACATTCAAGAAAATTTAAGTGTGGCACCAATCGGCAACAAGATGAGAAGGAGTAGACTTAGGTGGGTTGGCCATATGTGTCCTAGACCCAATACAGCACCTGTTAAGATATGTGAGTTAGTTCAAATGGAAGGTTAAAAAAGGCTAATTAATAATTGGGCCTAAGGGGCCACGCCTGTCCAGCCAGTCTAGCCTAATTATAGAAAGGACCTCTCTCTCACAATACAAGGGCCCATACGCTCTATCTCACCCCAAACACCTTAGGGTGTCCCAAAAGAAAGAAAATTAGGGCACACTAGTATCTGGGCACCCGCCTAGGTGCCCGCCCGCTAGTTTTTTGAATATTAACAGTTGCAAATGAGAAGTCACTCTTCCATAGCATATCTACTAGCAAGAGAAATGCATATGTGCTGGAAGAGGACCCCTGCATCCATAAGATGCATGTCCTCGAGGGCGCATATTGGATTGACCTTGATAAACCAAGCATGAGCTGCTACCAGAGATTGTAGGTCATCGGTTTGTTGGGTCACTCTGACAAGGTGACTTTGAGTTCTAAGTCTAGCCAAGTGGAGCGCTCCGACGCCCAATTCATCTCCATAGGATCCTAGTTTTCCTCTTTAATATTTTAATATGACACAAAACTATGTAAATATGATGTAATATACTTTGAAGAATTTTTAGGAATTTTTTAATTTTTTGTATTTTTCTGAACTTATATTGAAGATTTGTGAAATTGTTCTAAGCAAATGACTCACAAGAATATCGCCAGTGCCACACATGATAACCAAAGGGCCGGAGGGTGCCATGTAGGGGCTGACATGATGCCACATCACAACCACATGGGTATAACATGGTGATGGCATCAAGGCCATGGGGAGACTGATGCGTCTTTTGTGTATTTGTTGTGCTATTTTGTGAACAGTGAATTTTGAGAAAATGGAAAATTATTTTGAGCATACGTATAATGTGTGGGGGTTGGTTATGTTCACATGGGGTGATCTTCTAGACGGGGTATACCATTTGATATTACGGTTGAAACCCTAACTCATTTTGGAATTTGGCTCATTACCGTCTATATGGCAACATGTAATTGGCATACATGCACACCAAGGTGGCATGGAATTGGAGGCAATTATCAAATTCAAATTGCTTCTAGAAGGGGTGTAAAATTACATGAGGGGCACGCTCCTCCCTATGCTTTCTCATATAGTATCAAATTGAGTAAGCATGGGTAATTACGAGAGCAAGTTGAATTTGATGTAAATTTGAGTTTAAGATTTATGGAAATTTGGAGTGAGTTTAGAGTTTATTAAGAGGATAATGGAGTTGAATATCATCCACTCTTCAAGATGACATGATGAGTGATTCATTGGCTAGGATCAAGCAGTTTCTCATACCATGGATGATATCAATCAAGATTTACTCATCTAGAAACATCTCTACACTAGCCCATAAAAGCTCTCTTGGTTGCTCATATGCTAACTTTTTGGCTAGTGTGACACACCCCCTTAAGGTTATTCTCTCGCTTCATTTATGTCTGAATTTGGCCTGAGAAAATAAGTGAAAGTGAGTTTGAAGCTCCATTAAAGCTTCATCTTAAGCTTGGAGGTAGAACCCTAGCTCCATAATGATTCAATTTTGGAAAATTCATCATCAAGCCATGCATCCTTGGAACTATTGGTGGCTGCAAATCTCCATTTCCAACAAGACACCATAGCCCCTTACCTTCTTGTTTCATGAGATTCTGAGTTCCATTTGATCCTTGAATATGAGCCTTTGATTCCTAGTCGATTGATTAAATTTTGGATAGAATTTGATGGAGAATTCTTGAGATTTAACATGAGTGATTTTTCTGCTACTTTTTTAGATCCAAATTAGTTGGTGAAATTTTGAGGGGAAACTATGTCAAGATGTTTTCCTCTCCCATATGAAAAATGGTTTCTCGCCAAATTGAGAAAATCTTGAGCTTCCATCTCCCATGTTTTCCACACAATTTTTGGGTCCAACTTGTTGAGCTTCTCTTCAATAAAATTGCCATACAAAGGGCAGATTAAATGATGCTTAATTGCTTCCCATTAAGACGATGTGAAATAGGCCAAACTCTTGGTGCCATCCAGGTAGTCAATCCAAAGTATGTTGTTAACAACCTTGGTCGTAAACCGGGAACTATGAGCTAGATTTTTTGCTTTTCATGATAATGATCCATTAAGCACTTGAGTATAATTAAGTTTGTATGTGAAAATTGAGTCTTATGGTGCATTTCTATTTTGGAATTCACGTGTAATTTTGTATTAGATTTTGTACAATGTTGAATTTTATGGCACTTTGAGTTTTAAGGGGTGCATGCTCAATCTCCTTGAATAGTTTTGTTGGACTTTTGTGAGGGACCTAAATAGAGTTGATATCCTTGGATTTGGAAGTGTATGGATGTTTTTTGAGGGCCGTAATTCATCTTGTAAGAGAAATTTTTCAAGTCTTGTAACTTGTACATGGTTCCATACACTATCAAAGCAAACCCGTATGGTCAATATGCTAACCAGGAAGCCCAGCATCCAATTCGTGTACTGATGAAGTACAAAGATTATCCTCAAGTCATTAGTTAACACAAGATGAGAGTTCAGAAATTTAAACACTATAAGATTTTATTCCCAAAAGCAAAATTACACGATTTTTTATAGCCTATTCTTCAAGAAATAGATTTATACCTTGCGAGCCACATTTCTACATCAAGCCTTGAAAAGGGATCAAATAAAACAAATGATACCACAGTCCCAAAATCATGGTTCTGTTGAGAAAAAAACATGATTTAATCTAAAGATGAAATCACATTACACGCAGGATTCTACTACAGAATTTAAGATGCAGAGTTCAAGAGAGGAATCAATATCCTAAAAAACAGATCCAATAGGCGCCTAGGAGGTACCTACAGATGACCGGCCTCAGCTGCCCACCTAAGCCAATGCACCCTGCCTTAGGAAGGCGTGCCTCCGGCTGGCACCTAAGTGGGCACCTAGAGCCTCAACCTAGGTACCAGGCCACTAGTCCGCCCCACCCACATCATAGAATCTTAGAGCATTGCTTGATTTGACATACCCAATATGGTTATCTAGATCATATTCTACACTCTATGTATCCATCCATGTGTTTCTTCATGCACTTGTGTACATTGTATGTAAGAGCATGTACCTGTTCTTTGTTCGTTGAATGTTTCTGTATCTAATTGCTGAATTTCTATGATGCATACTTTTTAGTGGGTTCCGTTTCATGCCACTTCTATTATTACATTGATATATCCCCTTATATTGTTATAGTGCAGCAGTGCTAGTGTGAATTTTTATAGAATGGCTAAGATAAAACTACAAGGAAATTAATCAAATATTTTGTATCCTGTTCAGTTGTGATCGAGGGATGAAAGTTTTACTAATCGAAAAAACCTCGCACACTACTACTACTAAAGTCCCGTTTTGCTATTTCTCTTATTTGGCTATTAAAGAAAGGCATTCTCTCTCTTCATATAAATTGCCATTCAGGTTTCCCAAACATGAAGTGGCTGCCTAGCACTTTTGAAAACATTGAGTGGAGTAACCACTCCAAGAACCAAAATTCCTACAACTAACAACCAACTAGTGAATCACCAAGCAATACAAGAGGAGGCAAGTTTATTGAAACTACCCAAGCTGCATTTATTTCCTCATGTATAGATTCACTGGATTGATAAAACAAGGTCAATCACTCATATTAAGGCACCAATTACATCGCAAGAGATGAGAGTTTTTGACAGCATTAATGCCACACTAATTAAATTAATAATTTACTCATAAGTCCTGGAGAATAACACTAACACAGTTTTTATGTATTATTACCTAAGAGAGTAAGGCGGGAACAGTGACATAAGAAGTTTAAAATCAACGAGATTGACAACTCAAAAGCATTAGTCATAAAGTATCACCTGAGCTCCACATCATGGTCAGGACCCCATGACTTGTGACTGTTTCTACGGAATGGCCCAGAAAAACTTCCGGAACTATTCTGCATCCAATCCAACTCCACAACATTTGGATACAATAGCTTCATGATATCTCCACGTAACGAGCTTAGTTCGGGCTCTGGTATTGGGGGTATGTCCTCAGTTGTTGTGATACGATTATAATCAAGATCTACAACAACTACCTACAGCCCATAGTCAAGGAAAAACTTTGATTCAACCATACGAAAGATTCAGAAGATCATATTCAACAAAATAGCAAATATAAATGTTGTGATTTATCTCCAAATGTAACTCCGTTAAAAAATGGCAGCTAGAAAGGGATAAAAACAGTCAATAGACTATCATATCACAATGAAAATATTTTGCAGTTGAAACCGCCAACAAGGAAAGCACCAACAATATTTTTGTTGCAGTTGAAACTCCCAGGAACATTTATCCTCAGACATTTTATAATCTATATCCAAGAAGG
Source organism: Amborella trichopoda (assembly GCF_000471905.2). Next base: position 606,228 of record NW_006497508.1, read on the forward strand.
AAACTGCTAGCTTCAAGTAAAATAGGCTGCCCATGGCTCAATCATAAGGGCAAGAAGGGGAAGTTATGTTTGACGGCAGATAATGTTTTGGAAAGTAATAAAGTATTTGATGTTAGACAAATGGAATATGTGAATGGGCAACTTCCGCAGAATTTTCTAACACAGTCCACATTGTATTGTTATCCAGAAATCTACATTTCCATCTGGAGACATGAAAACTTCCGAGTCATTCTGGTTAGATGATGTTATGTGAGATATTGGCGACAACTATTAACTTCACTTAGGCTAATGAAGTCAATGACTTTAAAATCGACTAGTGAACATAAGAAAAGAAAATTCTGCACCAATTCTTCAGCATCAGCTACTTTGGCAGAAGAGGCTGAGCCATCTGAAGAGTCCCTTATTGGCAAACCTAACATATTTGTGATGCAAAGTTTGGACCAAGAATATTCCACTTATTTTCAAATTGGACCAACTACAAACATATAAATTATATGGTAAAATGAAGCCTTCACCTCATCCCAACCCAAATCTAGTGCTTATGCCTAAACGATCGAAATCCATCATTTTCGGTCATTATGTTTCATTCTTCAACAAATTCAAGATTTCTTCCAACGTTCCATTTCCCTAGATTTCCAGTTTCTACTACTTTTTTTTTTAACCTACCCTTGGTAGGAATTGAGCCTAGGACGTAGTGTTACAAATCATCAAGCGCTAACCAATTAAGCCCTAGCTCTTATCCTAATTCCAGTTCTTTTCTTTCTCTTTAGAAAACAACTATGGATAAGGTCTGTGGACTTTCAGAAGCATTGGAGAAATTCACGGGTGTATTGAAGGTAGGAAGCTCCAAAGGCATCCATTAGTTGGAAGGTCACAGCCCAGCTACATCATATATATATATGATCGACAATCAAGGGACAACTTCACACGGTGAATATTCCAAACTATATAGGTATCCAGTCTTGATTAGGAAGATTGCACACACACAGTTTCAAATGAGGAGGGTGGGTCAAAGGATGGTCATTATAGAAGAATAATCCCTGCAAACATATGAATGGATACTAGTACTTTTTGCTCTGATGTCAGCATTACCATTAGTGAGACTTTTTGGGAAATATTTTTTGACCTCTATATGCAGTGAACTTGGGCAAAAAATGCGTCTGAAGCCTTGAACACGGTCACTGTAGTGTACTGCAAGACAACTGCCTACTTCAACTCCACAATCACAAGAAGCCGGAAGGAAATAAGTGGTATGTTTGGACCATTCTCCAATTCCATGGGCTAGAAGAGTTCTAGCCAAGGACAGTGAGCCATTGATAGGGAACTTTCATATTTCTATATTGCCTTTTTTTTTTCCTTTTTTTCTCTGGTTTTTTTTCCGTCCCCTTGGAAATTTTCACTTTCTCAAAATTTAAATCACTGGCAAATGGATTCTAGTGGCCTCGTCTACAGCATGCAGCCCCATTAGTCCTCATACAAGGGAATCCTCAAGGGCCAAAACACATGCCTGCCAACCATTAACTGAAAGGTCGAAAATCAACCATAGAAAAAGAACTAACAAATTTGACCACCATTATTGGATTCCCTAAGAGGTCGACCACAAGAATCTAGCTCATATCACAAGAGAATCATAGAATCACAATATAAAGACCGAACTAGAAATTAAGAAGGAAAGATTTGATGATGAACATGTCAAAAATTTCCGGCATCATAGGTGTTGCTGCATCTTGAGATCCCAGGTGCTAGAGAATGTATCTCTCACGATCAAACCTTGTGATACCACAGAAACATGGCAATCAGGAGCTCAAGTACTTGCAGACCATAATTTTACTAAATAGTTATGGAACGTATGAAATTGAAACTATTGCATCTTCAACCTAGATTCTCCAGCGAGATAACCTAGATCACAAGGAAAAGGATTTCAAAGGTTAAAGTTTATGCTCTCTAATTATAATATATTCGAACAATTTACGCTTGAAAATCTTGTCAAACTGCCAGCACATGCACCAAGCTTTGCTGGTACACAGAGAGCCATAAATTACCTATCTTTTGGAATGCAAGAACCTTAGCTAACAGTTTTTTTTTTTTACCATGGCAGACACAGAAAAACAATTTTGCACCATAGCTGAAGAAATCAATTTAGAACTAAACAACAACAGCAATATGCAGCAGAGGGTATCCTTTCTGCGATATAAATATCGGTGCACTATATTAATACCCTTTCCAAGCTTACCTACCAACAAATGACTTACATTTTCAGGAAGTTATGAAAGAATTAATGGAAGGATTTTGGCACAAAAGTAATGTGCATAAACAGTAGCAATAAGTACATAATCTAGAATAAAATATTCAAGAAAGAATTGAATAACTAAACCCTGAGAGTTTAATACATGTGATAATACAAGTAGAAAGAGACAACCGCATCATTTTATCTGAGCATGGACAGCAAAGTCAGGTTGCATCATTTTAGTTTGTTGCAAGAACTCGAAGTACACCAGAAACACGCTCCTAATTCCAGAAGACTATCAAGTAGTCATAAGTGCCCATTCCAACTAAAAATAAAATTTTACACAAGCATATACAAAAATTTTCATTTGTAGAGGGAAGAGAAAAAAAAAAAAGCAGATTACATGACATGTCTACAACTTACACCATCCATAGCAAGACCAGATGTGTCAACTCCTGAATGAAGTCCCATCATGTAAGGCGTAGGGGCATCAATATAGTCCACTCCACTAAAAAACAGAAGTGGAATATAGACATGCTTCAATGCAACAAAAGCTCCAATTAGAACCAAAAACAGCCATAGAAACACAACGAAACAAAGTCATCAATACCCTCAGTAAACAAATGTTTAATTGTTGCTTTTCATTTAGTGTACCATGGACGATTAAGAAGAATAAAAATAGAAAATGCCAGTACAGAGATGCTCAGGTGTTACTCAATATTTACTCAATGGCAAATGTAATAAGGAAGCACTAACCTGCCACCTAAACGGATATATTAAGTGACATATAGCCTCTGAAACAAGAGTTAGCAGCGAATATCTGCACAAACCTTGATTGTTAAGTAGAAAGCACCAAAACAAAAAATGTGTACAACTCATTGTACGGAAATTATGAAAGAAAAAGGATAGAAGGCAATATGATAAAACTAGAAATTGGTATACAGATATCTTATCCAATCCTTTTAATGATACTACAACCCAAGGTTCATCTAGATTGCTTGAAACTGAGTCTTTCATGAAATGATGAATCCTATTGTGGTTAACAGCTTTTTCATCATATAGATGTTGTTGAGAAGAGCTATAACTCTAATTGTTGCGAAGAGCCAACCCCAAATAGTTAGGATAAGTCTCTGACGATAATGATGAAGATGTTGTGTAGAAGAGCTATAACTTTATCATATTTTAATACATGACTGCATAGAAGATTTTTTTTTTTTTTTCTAATGAATCAGACAGCAGATTTGTTTACATGTCATAATGACTGACCATCATCAGTTTTTAGAGGATACTTTTTCGCTTCTTGAAACTCATCATTCAAGTAGGTTCCAGATCAAACTCAGTGGAATGCCCTAGTGCCTAACTACATTTCCTAAAGTATCCTAATTTCCCTGTTTACATTTTTTGTAGATGCCAAATTGGTTCAATTAGTGGAGTACAACTGAAAATTATTTTTGGTAATTTTTTAGAGTTTTTATGAATTTTTTATATGAGAAAAATGAGTTTTAAACTTTATTCAACCAAATCCCAAAAGTGGCCAATTTGTGCCACGTGGCCTCCACATGGCTGCCACATCACTCCATGTGGATGACGTGGATGTGATGTGGGCCTACATGAGGTGGCAGTGCCTAGTTGGATGTTTGGCTGTGGCACTTAATTGTTATGTCTAATTGAGTTTTACAATGTCGGTGTATGTGTGTGTTCACATGTGTGCCATAAAATATCTAGATATTTTTCCAATTTTGTGCATCATTTCCACTAGGTTTTTAGATCCAAAAGCTTTTATTGATGTGTTGGTATTTAATTGCAGATGCGTGTGAGCTATGACACTGAGTGTGTGATCTACAATACAAGTGTGTGAAATCTGGCAATAAGTGTGTAGACAATGACACTTCAAGATTAAAACCCTGTTTTAAATTCATATGTTTTGGAACAGTAAGAGAGAATAACGAGGTGGGACGCTCCCCTTGGGGTTTCTCATCTCTCAAGGGTATCAAGCCCTTATCATGAGTACGAATGGTGAGAACCGTGACATCTTGGCAGCTAAACTTAAGTTTTGAAATTTATTTAAAATTTCAATTTTAATGGAAGGGAAATCTGGAAATTCGATAATGTTTTGAGGCGATAAGGCTACATCACAACCATCCATATGATAGCCATTGGATGTGTTGTAAGGCTGCAATCATATGCCCTCGTTAACCCTTTGTATGATCAAATCAATAGCTCAAGTTTAATTAAAAAAGGTCACCACACTTGAACCTCTCCATAAGACAACCAAACCTTAATTCATTCTTCACTTTTGTAAGAGAGAAAACTAACCCTTCTAGAGTGGAATGCCCCCCTTCTCTATTGACTTAGAGTTGTACACTTTGTGAGAGAAAAGAGAGAGAGAGAGAGAGAGAGCCAAAGAGATACCTCCTTTGAAGCTAGTTTGAAGGAGTCATGGAGGGCATCATATCTAACATTTGGTATTTCTTTCTTGTTGTAAATCATTCCCAAAAGAAAGGTAATAACGTATATTTCCTTCCTTAGATTTGATTTATCTTAACCCCTTCATGCTAGATTGAGTTGCCTACTTGCCTAGACCATCATATCTTAATTTGGCATAGTTTTGATTAAGTTTCCTTAGTTTCACTTTGCTGATATTTTTCATATTGTATTAGTGAGCAAAAATGCCCTTTATTATACAAAGAAAGCCATTTTACTAGCCCTCACTCAGCCAAAATTATCCCATGCACTAGCTTAATTCTTTCCATGCCCACACAATATATATCTCTCACTAGTCTCCACTTTAATTATTCCCATTCACTGATCTCCAATTTGGCTTCTCTACACAATATATCTCACTTGTTTCATATAACCATCATCTCTCTCTAACTCCACACTTGGCTCACTAGCCAGTCCATTATTGAGTTTTCTTGGAGATCTTAGCACCCTCTTTGTATGTTTTAAGTATTATACTCCATGCTTCCTAGTTGTGCTTAAATTTGATCAGTCATCTTGCACTATCAGGAGTGATCATAACAAAAGGTGTGCACAAATACTTGGAGGAGATCCGTCTGAATTGAGTAATTTAATTGGCTTCCTATGCTATTAGATTAAGTGGACACACTTGGATGGAATTTGAAATGAATCCATTCATGAGAATTTAGGTGTGGCACCAATAGGTGATAAGATGAGAGAGAGTAGACTTAGGTGGGTTGGCCATGAGTGGTGCCAACCCTGTTTGAAGGTGTGGGAGGACTTAAAAAGGCAAGGAGTAGGCCCAAAAGCACATGGTTGGAAGTAGTTCGGAAAGATATGGAGACTTATGGCCTCACTAAGGATGACCTTTAAAGAGCATAATGACGGACCAGAATTCATGTAGCCAACTCCAATTAATTGAGAAAGGCTATGATGATGATGATTTGGTTTGTTGAGTTGTATCTGGAGGTTGAGGTTGAGTTTGAAAGGTGTGGCTAACTAGCACTCCAGCATATAAATTCAAAAAATTTGTTATTTTCTTTATTAATATTTGGAGATTCTACTTGCAATTGGCACAATACAATGCAAAAATAAAACTACTACAGTCTAAGATCTTTAAATCTTATTGCCCCAAAAAAAATCTTTATTAAAAAATGAAGTCGAACTTATAACTTAGGAAACAAATAGTAATTAATTAGGAAGATTTATTGAAAGATTGCCTAGGTCTACCCCCCTTAGGACTTGGGGCACCCCACACCTAATCACCTGACTGATGGCACACTTGATCCTTAGCACCTATTGAATCCACCACTTTAAACTGGGAACACCTTTGAAACACCCGTGTCTGAAATCTATGGGGCTAAGAACATGGGTCACGATTAGGGATTCTTTTTTTTTTTTTGAGGAGGTTAACAGTTTGTATTAAAAGAGAAGTGTACATCTGTAAGAGTCAAGAGTACCGATAAACTGGGTCTCTCAAACAAAAAATGGCCACCAAGCAATGGACCTGTATAAAAAATAAAGGGCTAAAATGTCGCAATTAGGGTTTCATAGACCCTTTTCAATCCTTGGCAAATGCCACTGAGTGGCACCCTCGACCTAAGGTGTGCCCCCTTCTCTGTCCTTCTCCTTTGGGTGGTGTGTGCCACCCTAATGTTATTATGGCGGTAGCATGCCACCTTGAGAGGGGAGGGAGCTACAGAGAGAGAGAAATGGCGTGGAGAAGGGAGAGAAGAGAGGGGCTGAAGAGTATGTGTATATATAATGAAGGAGGTCCCCCTCCTTATACAAGCTTTAAGGGCCCTAGAGTGCTCCACTCAGATCGAGAGCCCTAGAGTGCTCCACTCAGATCGAGATTCAATATTATCTGAAATATACTCAAGCAAACTATGAGGTGAAAGAGAGAACCAATCTAAGTCATCCATCCCTAAATCAGCCATCATGATTTAGAGAGATTTTTAGGAACCTTATTTCAAAATCTTTTGACCCATATCCACTTCTAGTAAAAAATAGACTTATATGTTAATTTAATTCAGATCGAAGTAGGAATCCTAATCCAAATAAGACACCCAATATTTTTAGGACTCTTTAAACAAATAATATTTTATTACGACTTTTGATCAAACTAGGACTCTTAGTCCAAGTAGGAATCTAAATCCAAATAGAACACCGAATGCAATTAGGACTCTTTAAACAAATAAAAATTTAATAGTTTCTGATCAAACTACGACAAATTTTAATAGGGGCATCCCATTGTGTGTGTGGGACATCAAGCCCTTGTGGGCCCCACTTCCCACCATATGTGGCCTAGCCATGTATGAAAGCTGGGCCCTTAGCCCCCCACATGGATCCCACATAAAAATCAAACCCCTACTAAGTAGTAAAATATTAACTTTGCCCTTTCCAAGTTTTTCACAACAGAAAATAAATTCTTGAAAATTTTCTAAAAAAACATATCATCATAATTCAAGCTGAAAAAATAATATTTTTGAGGTTCTTAAAAAAGCTATCTCATAAGCATTAGAAATACATTTCGAAGTGGATCGGTACTAATGGATCAAAAAAAGTGATTGTCAAAGCACTCCACCAAAGCCAGAAACTGTGATCCACAAATATCTTCTCAAAACAACCCAACAAGACCCATGACCTGCAATCATGTGCAAGAGCTCATGATTGGTTGTCAAAGCTGGCCAATAAATAGTGGAACCACAATGCCAATACGTGGACTACAGATTCCCCCCTAAGAGCAAGTCAAATGCACGTATCATTATAGTGCACGGGGGGCTCCCTCCACGCACATTTACACGTATTCCTCTATGAGAATTCTTTCCATAAATGCAATTGTCATATGTATGTGTTGTGCAAAAGTTTTGTTGAGGATTTAGCCTTGCTCTCACAAGCCTAAATCCACAAACTAGAGACCACGAATCCCTCTTAACCTACAAGCCATCCTTGGGCATCTCCCTGACCTCAACAAGGTATGACTCTCTAAAAACCCTCAACATTAGTACCTTTGCCCAAGGTAAATGGTTTTGGACATGACCCGGACCATAGACAGCCTAAACCTGATACAATCAACCAACACTCCCACTGAAGCGTACAATTCATTATCATTTATTATATTCACATGCTCTCACAGGCTTTAAAGGCCACAAATCACAACAGAGTTTGGCATGTATCTAAAATTTATGTAGTTCAAGTGTGCAATTTGTGGGCATTTATGTAATGAGCAGTCCCAAGTATTAAGTGTCATGTTTATGTGAGTTTACTCAATCTTTATAGTCTTACTTTGAGTAGGCGTTGTCTTTGGATCAAGTTAAAGTCATTTACATGTCTTTTGGAGTAAATGTAATCGTTATTTTCAGGACTATGAAGGTTACATGTGGCTGTAATTTGAGTTTATGATTTGTAATTTTGAGTTGTATAAGGAAAGTTTTTAATTGTAGGCACCTAGAGCAAGGCCTCCATACACTCCATATTTTTGGAACCAAATGTAACAGATCCTCCAACATACCTAAACAGGCTAAAAAAAAAACTAATATCCATGGCATAATCCATGAGAAAGGAGAGAGTGAGGAAGACATTGCTCCTAAAACCAGAGCTAGGTGGACAAAATTATGATGTGCCTCTGGAGTCTTATACGATTGTCACATACCAATGAAACTGAAAGGGAGCTCTATAGAACGGCTATAGGACCAGTCATGCTGTATGGGACTGAATATTCGGCCATCAAGAAACAATATATCCATAGAATGAGTGTAAATAAGATGAAGATGTTGAGATGGATGACTGGCAAGACAAGAAATGATAGATTTCATCATGAATGCATCGAGGGAACTTAGAGGTAGCTCCAATAGGCACTAAAATAAAGAAAAGTGGACTTCGGTGGTGAGGTCATGTGCAGCATTGACCTAGAACAACACCGATTAAGAAGGGCGACCTAGTTCAAGTGGAAGGCTATGGAAAGAATGCCCCAAAGGACATGGATATGGTCATACTAAGGGTAGGGTCCTAGATGGAGTAAAATGAAGGAACCGACCCCAGGTGGAATACGGCTTGGATAATGATGATGATCCATGGCAACATAAAAATATCAAGAGAATTGCGTAAGTAATCAAATAATCGGACTGATTGAAAGTAACTCCTCTTCATTATACAAATTATAAACGGGACAGTGAAAAGACAGTGAAAATAGAAATAGAAGCGAAACGGAAAGCAATATAACATGTTGATGGTCCTGCTAACAAATCGTAGACCCAAAGCAGACTCATAAAAAACTATAAACACATGGAAAAAGAATGAGTTGTATGTAAGGAATAAAATACACCAATTACATTTCTAGGGTACAATATTTGTGCAGAAAAACCAAACTGATTTAGTAATAATAAACTATGCCCCCAATTCTCTTTGACTTAATTATAACCAATTAACATAAGTAACACATCCACATGCCAGATACAGTAGAGAAAAGATCAAAATGCTCAGAAGTTGAGTGGTACTTGTTTGCCCTAAGTAAAATTCGCCTTTCAAGCAACACAGCAGTAAATAGTTGTAGTAAGTTATCAACATCAAGACACTGCACCAAAGGCTGAAATGATATCTGCATGCAAGGAGAAAGAATAGTCAATGAACAACGTGCCACAACATCCACACAAACAACATTTCATGACTAACAAAATATTTTCAAATGAGAAAGTCCTCAGAAATGCAAGAATGCAGGAACTGCTACCACAAAAAGAATAAAGGCTACATACATCAGCATGTGGAAGCCCATCCTTTGGGGGAACCTCCACAGAAAGGAGATAGCTCTCAACTGCAAACAACACGCGATCCTTTCCAGGGGTAGGAAAGGGAACATTCAACACCATATGTGCTATAACATCCCATATGGGCTTGCTGAAAGTTAACAGGGTAGTAAAGCATAAAAGAAGAACACAAAAGGTTAAACTGCAAGCAAAACAACTGTATATTTCTGGTCAATAATAACTTCCTTTAAAAAATAAATAAGAATTAAAACATAAGTTGTTTTAATTTTGTGCGCTCCCTTCACGAGCTACTGTATTTCTTGTAACTCTCCCTAAGATTCTCTCCTTTTTTCCTTTTATTTTGTTTTAATTCGTAGTCTAAGCACCCGACATGTGAGCTGCCTCCCTTAATATTTTTATGATGTTGTATTACTATTATTTATATCGATAAAGTTAACCATTTTCCAAAAAAAACAAAAAAATAATACAATTATAGATGGCTTTCGTGAGTGCTTTGAGAGATTAGTTCCCAATTCAGAAATCGCACATAAGATATCAACTGAAGAACTCATTTTGTATAAGTGTGCTTTGAAGTCGTTTGGGAAAGAACTAGCACTAAGACAGAGGAGCAAATCAGATCCAGGTAACATATTTTGTTTGAAAATTGTCTTTCAAGTTCCTAATAACTAATGCTGTATTTTAAATTTGCTAAAATTCTTTATGATAATATTGAATACTTAAATTAATTATAAAAGTTGCACTCAAATTGCACCCCAGTGGTGGAGCCAGCATGTTAGTAGCGCTCTAAAACTCCAGAAGATGGCTAATCGGGTCTTGAGTTCAACACCTAGCTCTTCTTTGTGACCAGAATTTGAGTTCATTTGATATAGTACTTTATGTTGTTTTTTCTTATTTATAAGTTCATCTTTCTATTATAGAAGATATAAACATATAATGCATTACTGACAGCTGGCTCAATTAGAAATAGTACTCATGTACTTTTTCTTAAAGGTGCATGCCAAGAGAATAAATAGGCGTGAGGAAAGGAGACTCAATCATTTGGAATTTGTCAAAGATGATCAAAGGCTCAAGGAGATGTTCAACAAGCAAAAGAGGGATTCTATCGCTTCGAAAGACAAGAAGAAGGCTTCTGAGTGATTAGTTAAAAAACCTGGTACTGACGAGGCCTTACCTGGGGAGAGTATATGGTCGAGGAACAACTACTGCCGGCACTTCACAGAGGGCAAGGGAGATAGAAGAGGAGGAGGCAGATTCAAAAGAAACTGAGGAAGAAGACATGTTGAAGAGGGTGACGATTCTGATGATGACGCATCGATTAAGATGGAGATGCAAGTGAGAATATTGATTCTGATCATGACTGATGATGATTGGAGAAATGAAAATGTCCTCTCTTCTTTTGTATTCCATCTTTATTGCACTATCTTGGTTTGGACATTTTGATTTTGGAATTTTTGCCTTTTTGGACTATTGGTTTTATACCTTTGTAAGTTTGTTGAAGACTTGGAGTCCATGTGATTATGGAATATGGAGAGTTGGAGAATAATACTAGCGATATATTGTGGACTTTTTTTAAGTTTTTGACAAAATTCTCTATGATTAAGTTTTGAACATGCTTATTTATAATACAGCATATAATATATATATATATATATATATATATATATATATATATATATATGAAAAAAAATTGTTAAAACACATATATATGCAAAAATTTGCAAAATTAATACAAATATACGCATAGCATATATGTGCATTTGGACAGCACATATATGCATTATATCTGAAGGATTTTCACTACAAGGCACCCTAGGTTCTGGATGCTCACATAGGCGTTGGGCACCAGGCGCTAGGCCAGCCGCTAGCATTTTTTGAAACCCCGAGACTGATATCAATAAATGTTACTTGTTCTTATTATCCGTATGGCTATAAGCAATGCAAAGAAGCATACAAAACACTAATAATAACAGACTTTGCCCTAAGTGATCAATGCAATATAAATTTCTTCATGTAATTGCACATCTTGAATTTTCTCAATTTCACGACAACAATTAAACATTTTGGAGTCCGCAAAGTACTGTTTAACTTAACAAAACCTAACTTCAGGAATAATGTCCATGAAAATAATAGTACAATGCCAGTTATGTGAGCAATGAAATTAATGTAGGGAAATGCTAACACATGAGCATTTCCCTGGTTTCTAGAAGCCAAAACATTATAAAATTTCAAGTGATTTACCTACTGCCAGATGGAGAAAAGCAGAGATTGAACAATTCCTCCACCGCATCGCGAAGAACATGAAAACTTGGAGAACGTGAAACAAGACAGATACATTTGTCGGCAAAAGAATTAGGTGGAATGCGATAGGCTTCAGCAATATCCTCACTAACAGGATCACGAAAAGCAATGCAACTCACATATATTTTAGATCCATCTCCTTCTGCATACAATTTAAAAATATTAAAAAATCATGTACTAAGCAAGATGCAGTATTTAAATAAAATCACCCGAGCATTTGGATATCCAAACAGGGAAGAACTGCCAACAGCCTCCTAATCAGAAAAAAAATATATGAAATTCTCATTATCATGGCACTTCCCCAAAAATGAGAATGAAAAGCAATAAGAAATGAATATAAGCTATAGATTAGTGGTATAACGGATAAAGTAGGTTTTGAACTTAAAAAGAACTATTGTACTAGGTAAGAGTGTCAAGCAGAGGTCCATTACTTATAAACAAAGCATGAATGCAACAAATACACATATACAAGCATTATTACCAGTTCCCGAGTTATCACACTGAAGCCAATAAGTACAAGATGTTTTATTTCAAAAAGTTTCTGGTAAAAGGGAGACACAGTCTCTCATAAACTGTAACATATATTTCTTCTTAACAGCGCCCATTATTTTGTAAGGGAAAAAATTCTGACAGCAAAGGTGAGGGAAAATACACATCAAGTGGGACTAAAGAATATATGATGATGAAAAGAAAAGGGAAGGGAAGATGGAAAGTATCAAGGAAAGAAGATAGAAACATAAGGGAGGGGTTGCGATTGAATAAGGAAAAGGGGTGGTAATAGAAGGATAAGATAACTGGAAGGCCTAGAAAGGAGAATTAGACTCCTCCAAGGCAAGAGTTGTTACCCCACAGCCTCCTTATCAAACCAATCAGTAACATCATATGCCTCTTTAAGAATGCAAAAAATAAAATAAAAAGGGCAAATTACAGCAAAAACAGTAACATATATATATATAGAGAGAGCAATGATCCAATGCAACAGTTTTATCATAGTATAATGAAACACCACTTCTAGAAAACCATGTTTGTGGTATTTGTATGACCCCAAATTTTGCACACACACTCTCTTCATCTCAATAATCAATCCTCCCAAAAAAAAAGTTCAATTTTTTTTCTGATAAAGCTAACATTGTATTACTTGGAATAAGCGGGAATACAGAATAGAGCGGGAGAAAAGGACCAGGATACCCACGAGACGGATATCTCAGTCAAAAAAATTGGTCCACTGATATACAAAAATTTAGCCTCTTGAAGTGGCTGATTACAAAAGTTTGAGCTTTCAAAAAATGGGGCTTAAAAGAACGTCCAAATACAAGAAGGAGCAAAAAATTGTCTAGTGTCCTAAGAAACCTCTGTGGTCCAGAGCAAAAAAGAAGATGGACCAGTCAAGGTCTTTAAGATGATCGTCGTCGAGCTCCTTTTTTAGCCAGAAAGTCGGCGAACGCGTTCGACGTTCGCCAAGTATGCCTCTAATAGACGTTGGTATCCCTGCATATGTTGTAAATTTCGTCAAAAATCCTTGATAGATACCAAGAGGGGGTAGCGGTGCCTGCTGCCCAAGATACAATATTTTGAGCGTCTCCTTCCACCACTAAAGGTTGACCCCAAGATGAGTTGAATTTTTTTAGGCCCATAAGGAGTGCCAAGGCTTCGGCAAACTGAGAATCTCCATGTCCGACAAATTCGAAATATGTCATGAGGACATTGCGGTTGTAGTCACGGAAGACCCCCCCAACTCCTGTTAGGCCCAAGTTCCCTAACGAGCAACCATCGAAATTGAGCTTTATGGCATTTTCTGGGGGAGGCTTCCAATTGTGAGGCCTATGTACCTTGAGAGGTTGAAGTTGGATATTGTTCTCCCACTGCCTGAGAAAGGTATTCTTGGGAATCCCACCAAAGAAACTTTGGGTGGAAGCCCAAAAAGTTACAAGGGTTGTAACCTTGTCAAAGAGCACTGAAGCCTCATTTCTGTGTCCTTGAAAGTCCCTCTCGTTTCTTTCTAGCCATAGGACACAAATGGTAGCAGCGATTGCTGCCTTCCACAAGATTCTACTTGCTTTGGGCAAAAGACCACCTGAGTGATAAATGAAAAGTTCCTTAACCGAAGATGGAATGACCCACTGGAGACCAAACAAGTGGAGGATAAGAGTCCATAGTTCAAAGGCCATATTACAATGTAGAAAGAGGTGAGGGTTTGACTCCTCAACTAGGCACATTATGCATCTGTTTGGGAGCGGCAGGCCTCTCTTTTGAAGCTGATCAAGCGTGAGAGCCCGTTGACAGCAGGCAATCCAATTGAAGGTTTGAACTTTTGGGGGAGCTATAGTTTTCCAAACATTGGAGAGAGGAGAGATGGGATTTAACGGGTAGGTAGGCGGTTGGGTAAGTTTCTTGTAGAAAGAAGCTACTGAATACTTACCAGATGGCGATAGAGTCCATACTAGAGAGTCAATCCCTGAAGAAGGTAAGAACATTGGGCCAAGAGCAGCCGAGAGGATGGAGAAAGTTGAAGTTTCCTCCTCTGTGAGGTTCCTTCTAAAAGAGGGATTCCAAGTTCTGCGCCCCCCTTTAAGGACCATTTCATCTGCAATGGTGGACTCTTTGTTGGAGGCAAGCTCAAAGAGGTTGGGGAATAAGTCCCTAAGGGGGCATGTCCAATCCAAAGATCAGACCAAAAGCGCACTCTATTACCTTCTTTTGGATGGAAGCGTAGTGATTGCTTGAACATAGCAAGTGAATAAGTGAAGGATTTCCAAGCTCCTACGGGAAGTCATGTGAGGCACCCATGTGTGGTCCAGAAACTTATATTTGTTCCGAATAACCTGTGCCCAAAGAGAGTTTGGTTAGGTGGCCAACGTCCACCACCATTTCTCCATCAAGGCCATATTGTGTTTTCTAAGATCTCTGATTCCTAGACCACCTTAGTACTTGGGTTGTCTGACTCTATCCCTAGATATGGTCAAAATGAGTCCACTCCAAAAATGAATCTAGACCATTCATTTTGTGAATTTCAAGATCTTAGCCTTTATAAACTCAAAATCATTTTTTTCTTTATAGGTGTGGTTTGCATAAGGTTGCAACCTTAAAAAATCAAAGTAAGGTGCACCTCCAAACTTTGTCTATGAGATGCACTTTTGTTGTCCAAAATTTTAGGATGGTGCGAGAATCTATTTTTATCTACAAATATAGAATTTTAAATTTCAAAAATGATTCAAAACTATCAGATCTATATACTTATAAAAATCTTGAAAATGGACGGTCCAAATAATGTGTTGCAAGATGTAATATTTTTAAGACTTGAAATCTCTTTTCCTCTCCATATCTATGCATCTTGACGAACACAATGGGAACATAGTGGTAGAAGGGACTGTTGGTACAAGCGACGGCGGAGGCCATAAATACATTCGTAGGATTAGGATGTCAAAAGTGAAAGAAGTTTTGAAAATGATGAACATAGGAAAGGCTTTAGGATCAGATGATATCCCGATAAAGGTTTGGAAGTGCATGTGGGAAATTAGCATTAACCGTCTGATGAAGTTGTTCAACAAAGGGTTGAGAACAAAGAAAATGCCAAATAAATGGAGGAAAAGTATTGTGGTACCTATTTACAAGAACAAAGGAGACATACAGAATCGTGCAAACTATCGAGGAATCAAGCATATGAGCCATAATATGAAGCTCTGAGAGAGAGTCATTGAGCAACAACTAAGGCATGGAACGAGTGTATCTAAAAACCAATTTGGTTTTATTCAAGGAATGTCAACATCTGAGGCTATTTTCCTACTTAAGCAACTGATTGAGAAGTTTAGGGCAAAGGGAAAAGACCTCCACATGGTTTTTATTGATCTAGAGAAAGCTTATGATAGAATACCTCTAGATTTGATTTGGCATGTGTTGGAAAAGAAAAGCATCTCTAAACACTATCGACTTGGTGAGAGAAACGTATAATGGAGGTTAACTAGTGTACGAACAACTAATAGAGAGACGAGTGAGTTTTCAGTGATAATAGGTCTACATCAAGGGTCACATTAAACCCGTACCTCTGTCTTAGTTATGGACGACTTAACCAGCACCTACAGGATGAGGTACAGTAGTGCATGTCATTCGTAAATGACAGTTTTGATTGACGAGACCCAAAACGGTGTCAACACAAAGTTAAAACTTTGGAGGGATGCTCTACAATCCAAAGGTTTTAAAATTAGTTGAACTGACAAGTATACGAATGCAAGTTTAGTAATAATAGGAGTATAAATGAGGAAGTAGTCAAGATTGACGGTCAGGAAGAATAAAAAAGACCGCACTTTCGATATCTTGGGTCGATAATCCAAAAAAATGGAGAGATCGAGGACGATGTCGCACACAGAATTGGAGCTGGGTAGGTAAAGTGGAGATGTGCAACTGGAATTTTATGTGATCGTCGCATACCAATAAGGCTGAAAGGCAAGGTCAATAGGACAGCGGTGAGACCAACTTTGCTCTATGGGGTGGAATGTTGAGCAGACAAAAAACAATATACCCAATAGAATGAGTGTAGCGGAGATGAGGATATTGAGATGGATGAGTGGCAAGACAAGAAGGAATAGAATTCCAAATGTTTCTATTCGAGAGAATTTAGGCGTGGCACTAAAAGGCGATAAAATGAGAGAGTAGACTTAGGTAGGCTAGCCACGTGTAGTGTCGACCAAGTACAAGGAGGTGTGAGTTAGTTAAGGTGGAATGACTAGAAAGAGCAAGGGGTAGGCCCAAAAGGACGTGGTTGGAAGTAGTCTGAAAACTTACTGGGACTTAAAAGTATCCCTTGTCTTATAGTAATATTTACAAAATTACCTAAAAAAAGTAACTTTTTAAAAAAAATAGACTACAAAATTAGTAAATCCACCTTTCACAACTCTCTATATCTTTCACCTTTGTAATTTGAAGGGTTGTGAAGTTTAGATTATC
>NW_006497508.1:626600-637411 GCF_000471905.2 Amborella trichopoda
AACAACACTACACTCTCTCTCTCTCTCTCTCTCTCTCTCTCTCTCTCTCTCTCTCTCTAAAGCAACAGGTCTCGCTTTCATTGAAGACCACAGAAGACAAAGCTACAACTTATCTCTCAAAGGACAGATGAGACTCTCTCTCACACACATCAGTGATTGAGAACAAGTGACTCCCTCTCATCAGTGGTTGAGAACAAGTGAACTTTTGTTGTCAATCACAACAGAGCAAGGTTTTCTTTCGTCAGAGGGAGAGAAAGAGAAGTTTATGGAGTGAGGAAGAGAGAGATAGAGAGAGGCTCACAGGGTGAGGAATAGAGAGAGCGAGAGGGGGGTTTCATGGGAGGTTGAGAGAGAGAGAAAGTACTTTTTTGGGCTTGGGCAACGGAGGAATTAATGTAAGGAAAAGAAACAATGTTGTAATTTGCACAAGGAAAAAGATTGTTTGGGGCAAGGGGGTGCCCTTTTTTTTAACTTAAAGGGGGATCCACAAGTTTTCCGTGGACTTGAGGGTTTATTTGGGACTACAATTACAAGGAGAGGGGTTTCCGTCTTTCTCCCAATAAAATTTTAGTTTTTCAAATTTGTGACAATAAGCTATCTTGAGAGGAGTGATTTGACTCTTATAATGTTTTAGGGATGTGATAGCACGAATCTGTAACTATTAAGTGGTGTGATTCCATCCCAAAGTTAAGGCCACGTTTTACTCCTCCTTGCACGCACCACTACCCCATCTTCCCCTTCACCTCACACCACACTCATCTCCATCGATCAACCCTTGTTCAACCTCACAACACTCTTCTTCATCCCAACCTTCTCAACAATTTAGGCCCCACTCTCTACCATCCTTCATCCAAAAAACCAGCCACCTACAATTCACTTTACATCCCAAACCTCCAAGTACAGCGACACCCCACTCTGCCCCTCATCCCTTCACCTTAGTCCATATCGTGATCCCTCTCACTATCTATCCCTAACAAGCATTGACCTCTTCACCAAACAATACATGTTCCACTGTTTCATCATCTATCCTCAACCTAGATCACCTTCCAAAATCACTGCATATCCTCTCCTAAATATCCCTACCTTCTCAACCACCTCCTTAAATCAGCCATGTTACTCCCTGTCGTACTCTATCATTAACCACCCCAACCTTAACTTCGTCAACTACAGACTTTGAATAATCTCAGCCATCGCATGATAAGAATCTCTATCTCAACCTGACTCTGATCCCAATCCAATACTAACTATTTAACCTGCCCAATTCCAACCAAACCCTACATCCTAATCCATCTCCAACTCCAATCTGAACCCCAAATTAAACCCTAACTGATCTATCATACTAACCAAACTTCTAAATCCTAGCTTATTATCTGGCCCACCAAGCCCTTACCTGCATGAGTAGGAACCAAATTTCTTGTTCCCACATCAGTTACAAACTAAATAAAACGATTTGTTAAATAAGTCTATAAGAGGTAAGAAGGTAGAATTACTTGCCTCCTATTAGGTTTCTGCACAAGCTGTCAATTTTTTTAATTAGACAATAACTATCATATTCCTATGTTAAGGCAGACATTTTCTGCACTTGCTGCTTGCAATTCATTAAACCCTAGCGATATTAAATTGCACACTGTATCATGTTCTTCAATTTGAATACAGATGATGGTTCGAGCAGCCTAAATTCATTCATTGTGTGGACACTTAATGTCCTTGAACATTAAATACTATTATTTAAGAGATGTGTGGGGCCTAGAAGCGTCATTCCATGTAGTATTCAAATTAAAGAAATAAAGAGAAAAGCTTAAGCTTTTGAAGCTCTAGTTGGGTTTGAAGAAGAAACCCTAGGCTTCTTCTATTTATTGCCTCTGCTTGGCATAAAATATTGTTGATTTTCTGTTTTTCATAAATTTTCCTACATCAAATATGTTCTCAAGGGAAAATTCAAAAAGGGAAAACAAGTTAAAGAATTACCATGTGCCTAAGTAAATCTTTCACATGTATTCCAATGAAGAATTACAGCATGTAATCATAAGTTTGCATATGAAATATAAAATATGCATGTTCATTGCCATTTTTTTAATGGCTTACAATTTTGACAACAAACATACAATATATTCAATGAATGCTTCCTTTGCAGAATTCATACATAAACATTTTGTTCTACAAAATTTTCCAGGATACAAATTCATTTGTCATCCAAAATTACAATACCAGATACATTTACCTTGTTAAATTCATAATCACAAGCATATCATATACATATCATCCACAACTCAAGATGTATAGTTTATTGACATTCATGTTTGTAAATATGAAATTTAAGCTACAAAGCTTCCTGGATGATACATATTTCTCAAATCATGTCTTCTCTAACAATGTGTTTGTTGAAGGACCTTCCTGAACCATTTCACAAATCCCAAGACCCTTTCCACAACTACCATTTCCCCCATAACATATCTTGACAAAATTTTCTCTTCTCCAGTTACTGCTCGCACTTCCCTACCACTATAAACAAAGTTTTTCACTGTGTAACAACAAACATTTGTCTTATGGTCTGATCCCCCCAAAAATGTCCACTTAAAGCACAAAGACTGAAATGCCACTGGATCAAAATTTTCTGCTCTCACATAAAATCAAACATAAAGAAAATCTCTTGCAAAATTCAGTAAAATTGAAATACGAATCACAATTGAGCAGATTCTACATCATAACACTGTAGATAGGAGAAAGAAAGCATTTTATTATCATAACACTGTAAGGGCAATTGATGCATTGGTCAAAGATAAAGCCTCAGGTTTGGATGGTTTCCCGGTACGGCCTTTCAAGACCTTTTGGGAGACTGTCCGCCAGGATTTTCTAAGCTTCTTTCAAGAATTCCAATAGAGGGCCAAATTGCATAAAGCAATTAACGCCATTCATTGCCCTGATTCCCAAGGTGGAAAGGGCTGCGGAACTTAAAGATTTCAGACCCATTAGCTTGCTCAACTCCTCCTATAAAATACTTGCCAAGGTTCTTGCCACCTGTCTACAACAGGTCCCCCCTCTCATTATTTCTCCCTCTCAAACTGCCTTCATCAAGCATGGCAAATCCTCGATGGAGCCCTAGTTACACACGAGTACATTCATTCTAGGCATGCCTCTAAGAAGCCTGGCCTCATTTTTAAGATCAACTGGGAGAAAGCCTACAATCATGTGGACTGGTCTATCCTAGACCAGACTATGGGGAGGATGGGCTTTGGTGGGGTTTAGAGGAATTGGATGAGAGGGTGCTACTCCCACCCTCACTTCTCAATCCTCATTAATGGATCACCCAAAGGTTACTTCCCTGCTGCTAGCGGACTGCGTCAAGGGGATCCCCTCTCACCCTTCCTTTTTACGATCGCCACCGAAGTCTTCAGTAGATCCTTGGACTGTCTCTACCAAGAAGGCCTCCTCACATGTTTCAATAGCTCCACTCATGGCCCTATAGTGTCTCACCTGCAATACGCAGATGACACACTTGTGTTCCTCGAGCCCAATTCAAGAGAAGTTGACAACCTGAGGATTCTCCTGAAATGCTTCCAGGAAGCTACAAGTTTTAGAATCAACATGGACAAGTCCAAAATGATGGGGGTAGCCATCACTCAAAGAGGAAATCAGATCCTTGATCCCATCTTGGGAATGTAAAGTTGAGAACTTGCCCTCTACCTATCTCGGTCTACCCTTGGGAGTCGATAAACCGAAGAAAAACCTGTGGTCCAAAGTATTGGAAAGGTGGATAGAAGGTTGGCTGGGTAGAAAGGGAGATTCTTGTCAATGGCAGGACGTAGAACCCTCATTAATGCAACCTTAGCTAATTCCCATGTTTACCTTATGTCTCTGTTCCATATGCCTATTTCGATCGCCAATAGGTTGGAACAACTCTCCAGGAATTTTCTATGGTCCGGCCAGGCTGATAGAACAAAGTACCATCTCATTTCTTGGGATAAAGTCTGCTTACCAAAATCTCAGGGTGGCCTAGGAATTAAGTCTTTGAGATATAATCCCAGTATCAACATGGCTGCCAGAAGAGAGGCAACACAGATGTACTTCAAGTGTGTGGAAATCGATTTCCTTAGTACTACCAATTTTCAAAAACTGTATTAGATTCCATGCAAGAGAAGGATCAAGGGTTAGATTCTGGTCTGACCTCTGGCTGGGACATACCCTGCTAAAGGACCTTTATCCCGATCTCTACTCAGTTGCCTCAAACAAAGAAACAACAGTAGCTGACAAAGTGGTAACAGTAGGAGGGCAAAGAGTCTGAAACCCCATCTTCAGGAGAAATCTCTCAGAGGATGAAACTACACCATTCATCCTATTATTGACGGCTCTCCACAACACCTTTATCCCTCTCCAAGGCAATGACAACATCATTTAGACTCTTAACCCCTCTGGCGTATTCACTATGGCGTCGCTCTATAGAAAGCTCACCCTCCCGCCCACACCACCCGCTACCCCGACTTCGGGGTAATCTAAAGTCTGGCCCACCATCGCTTTGCCCAGGATTCAAATTTTCAACTGGATTGCTAAGTCACAAAGGGCCTTGACTGTTGACCAACTACAAAAAAGGGGTATTCTTACACCCAATAGATGTGCGATGTGTCACTCTGATGAGGAGACTAACCTACATCTCTTCATTCACTGTGAACAAGCACATCATCTGTGGAGCCTGGTTCTATGACGCTTTAGCTTTCAATGGGTTACTCCACCTTCAGTTCAAGCACTCCTCTCCACAGATTTGACAACCCTTGGCCCAAAACAGGGAAAATTCTGTGGAAGGCCACGGTTGCTGTTGTTTTGTGGGTTATATGAAAAGAAAGAATTACTAGGATTTTCCAAGCCTCCCTCCACCCTTTCTCTCTCAGTCAAAAGGTTACGTCCTTGGTCTCTTTTTCAGCTTCCAACCATAAAGCCTTCTTTGGGGTCCTAACTATTACCTTCCAAGGCTCATGTTCTTCTCCTCCATCCCAATAAGATGAAGAGATCGAGCAAATGGCAACCTCCTCCTAGGGGAACCATCAAATTCAACTTTGAGGGCTCCTCACATGGTTAATCCAAGGTCGGCAAGAGCAGTAGGAGTATTCAAGGACCATGATAGGACTATCCTTCCAACCTTCTCTAAGCCTCTAAATTTTAAGGAGTTACAACAAGCGGAAGCTTTGGCACTGTTACTTGGTCTCAAGATGGTTGACCCCGCCTGGGGGTCACGATTGATAGTAGAAGGGGATGCCCATAATATCATCTCCTGGCCATCGAGGGCGTCTACACCCCGATGGTACCTAACAAGTATTTTCTATGAGATTGAATTCAATTGCAGGGATATGGTCGTCTCATGGAGGCATATTTACAGGATGTCCAACGAGTTCGTAGATCTCATGGCCAATGACGGGGCAAGGATTGAAGTTGGGGGACCTCATCCCTTACTCTCGCAATTCACACCAAATTTCAGGAGAGAGGATCACTAGCTCATTGTTTTGACCAAGCATGGCCAAGACTTTTGTGTTCAGTTTGCAAAAAAGATGTGTACCTTCATAACAGAAATTTTGTAACAGCAACCAAGTGTGTATTAGAGGGCCAACTGAGCTTATTTTAGGCTCCAGTGCCCTCAAAAACTTGTGTACATATAACCTTTCGTATATATATGATATTATTAACATTTTCCAAAAAAAAAGAAGGCATTTTATTATCATTTAGAAAATGCAGCAGATGCAATCCCTAGTTCACCCACATGGTCAAGCTTCCTCAAAGACCATGAATTCGAGCTTCTCTCCAATGACCTTGCAATAAATTGACCCTCACCAGTCATTCAGTTTTGTGTAAGAAGTTTCTCCATGCTTTATCAGAGAATCGATCAGCATTGAAGTTAAGTAGTTAGTTTTGGGTAAGGTAACCTGAAGCCAATGGTTGCAGTAACAAGTACCTTGAGCTATGGCCTCGAACCAATAGCTCAACGCAACCTATGGGAGTACTACTTTCTCACATATGCATGGAACAAATAAACCATTTTCAAATATGCATAAGTACCAAACCTTGAATCAAGAGAGCAGTACAAGTGTTTTCAGAGTTGCGTCCCTAACCACGGTCAATTGTGCAAATCCATAATGCACAAAAAGAAAAATGTAAAACAAAGAGATTAACAATCAGAGATGGGAAATTGAAAATCCAACAACAGATCACCAACAAGTTCCATGCCCTACCAGGTCTGACGGAAATCAAATTATATATTTGATCAGCGAATATGCAGGAGACTGAATAGAGTTGAGGGTGCATGTTAATTGCTCAATTTTATGACATGAAGGGAGAATGAATAGGAGAGGTATGAGAAAGAGGAGGATGGCAGAATAAGAAGAAGAAGAAGAAGAATGTACCGTGGGGAGCTGGGGTGGAGGGGGAGGGTAGAGAGCGTCCTTAGAGGAAGGGAATTGATCAAGGAGGGAGGGCATGTACATGACGTTCGTCCCTTGGAATCCCCTCGTCCCGTCCAACGACCGTAGCTCCGGCCCTAAACCGCAAACCACCACGTACTCAAACAGTCTCCCGCCAACGCTACCCATCATCACACCCTCTATCGCTGTGTCTGACGCCTATGCAACTACAACAAATTCACCGGAGCCCCGCATCCCTTCTTCCACTCCAAATGCAGCTCTCTCTCTCTCTCTCTCTCTCTCTCTCTCTCTCTAATGCAGCAGCTCTATCTCTCTCTCTCTCTCTCTCTCTCTAAATGCAGCAGCTCTATCTCTCTCTCTCTCTCTCTCTCTCGCCCTCTTCCACTCCAAATGCAGCTCTCTTTCTCTTCTTCCACTCCAAATGCAGCTCTCTCTCTCTCTAAATGCAAATCTCTCTCTCTCCCTCTCTAAATTATATTTAATGCAGATCTCTCTCTCTCCCTTCCAGTCGAAATCATAGTTAGCGAATCGGCCGAATCGGCGTTTTAAACGCGAGTTTTTTAAAAAATTGAAGTTTTTTTAAATCTCGTTTTAAAGTGCGTATTTTTCAAAAGGGCGTCAGAAAATTATTTTTTTTAATGAAGAAGTTTAATACGTGATTTTTTTATTTTTATAATAAGTTATTTAAAAAAAAAAGTTTCCATCAATAATACTCCATCGTACACACAGAGAGAAAACCATGTGATAGAGAACATCTCATCGTTGGGTACATTAAGAGGAAAGATAACCATCTCAAAAAAATTAGGAAAAAAAAGAGATAGAAAATTTTAAAAAATCTCCAAATTGAACTGCATCATAAATGCTTTATGGGTATAGAGGGAGAAAAAGAGAACCACCGTTTATAATACATGTTTTAGAGAAAAAAAACCATTGTTTATATTGAAGTATAGATTTAATATTAACTATTAAAAATCCCTAAATTTAACAACATTTCAGAGAAATTATGGAAATATAGATTAGGATAAATAGAGGACAATCTGATTGAGAACTTTCAAATCGCATCAAAAATTTAACAAAACTCAAAAATCCCCAAATTAACATAGCTCAAAGAACATATTAGGGAAAATAAATTAAGGAAAACATACAAAGGGCTTTTCCCTCAATCCAACAGCTTAAAAATACAACACGATTTGATTTAGACGCATCCATCTAATTTTCTTCACAAGTTCACCATCTGCTTCAAAAAGACAGCACCATTCTGAAAAACCCTGTCTGTTCTCCTTTGAGAGATCCGTGGTCATCCCCCGCCCCCACTCTCTCTCGCTCTCTCTATTTCTTTCTCTGCATCCTCCTCTCTCGCTCCCTCCCTCTACATTTCTTTCTCCTATGCCACTTCTCACTCTCTGTCTCCTGGCTCCAAAGGACATGGACACCCCCCTATCGTCTTCTCTTTATGTCACAATAGGATGGTACAGTGTATATTCGTATAATTAGTCTAGTGTATAGTTAGTATGGCTAGTATAGTGTATAGTTATTAATAGTGTATAGTTAGTATGGTACATAGTTAGAATAGCTAGTTTAAACACTATAGTGTTAGCATAAATATGGTGCCCCTCTTTTAAACTTATCCTTTTTTTTAATTTCAATTTTTTGAGCTTAGTCCGCTATATTTACGACATTTTTACATAAAGTATATTTGCCGATATGTATTTTTTACCTGATTTTTTCATTTGACTTTTTCAAATAAAAACAATTTAGTTCTGATTTTATGGTGAGCCGATATATTGATACTCCCCGACTTGCTAAGTATGGTCAAAATGCAGATCTCTCGCTCTCGCACTTGCTTGTCCTCTCACAACGCCAATATAGGTGTACCGATTTATTTAGAGCATCGGGGTCAATTACCGAATGGGTGTCATTTGCCATAAATTACAAGCACCTCCTCTTCTTCTATAGTTTTTTTTTTTAAGCCTTTATGTCTAGTTGCATAAACATCGGACATGGAGTTATTATTAAGGGAACCACCTTTTTTATTATTTGTTCCTAAGTTGCCTTGTATCTAGCTACGTAACATCGGGCAAGGAGTTATTATTAAGGAAACTGCTTTTTCTATTTTTTTAGTTTTTTAATTAGACAAAACTATCTATTCCTATGTTAACGCAGATATTTTCTACACTTGCTTCTTGCTATTCATCAAACCCTAGAGATATTAAATTGTGCACTATATCATGTTCTTCATTTTGAATACAGAGATGGTTAGAGCAGCCTAAATTTATTCATTGTGTGGACAATTAATGTCCTTGAACATTAAATACTATTACTTAAGAGATGTGTGGGGCATAGAAAGGTCGTTCCATGTGGTATTCAAATTAAAGAAATAGAGAGAAAAACTTACTCTTTTGAAGCTCTAGTTGGGTTTGAAGAAGAACCCCTAGGCTTCTCTATTTATTGCCTGTGCTTGGCATAAAATATTGTTGATTTTTTGTTTTTCATAAAATTTTCCGCACCAAATATGTTCTCAAGGGAAAATTCAAAAAGGAAAAACAAGTTAAAGAATTACCATGTGCTTAAGTAAATCTTTCATATGTATTCCAATGAAGAATTACGATATTTAATCATAAGTTTGCATATGAAATATAAAATATGCATGCCCATTGTCATTTTTTTTTTTAATAGTTTAAAATTTTGACAACAAACATACAATTTATTCAATGAATGCTTCCATTGTGGAATTCATACATAAGCATTTTGTTCTACAAAATTCTCTAGGACACAAATTCATTTCTCATCCAAAATTACAATACCAGATACTTTTACCTTGTTAAATTCATAATCACAATCATATCATATGCAAATCAACAACTCAAGATGTATAGTTTATTGACATCCATATTTGTAAGTATGAAATTTAAGATACATAGCTTCCTGGATGATAAATATTTCTCAAATCATATCGTTTCTAACAATGTGTTTGTGGAAGGACCTTCCCGAACTATTTCACAAATCCAAAGACCCTTTCAACAACTACTATTTCCCTCATAACATATCTTGCAAAAATTTTCTCTTCTCCAGTTATTGCTCTCACTTCCCTACCACAATAAACAATGTTTTTCACTATGTAACAACAAACATTTGTCTTGTGGTCTGATCCCCCCAAAAATGTCCACTTAAAGCATGAACACTGAAATGCCATTGGATCAAAATTTTTTGCTCTCACATAAAATAAAACTTAAAGAAAATTTCTTGCAAAATTCAGCAAATTTGAAAAACCATAGGAATCACAATTGAGCAAATACTACATCATAACACTGTAGGTAGAAGAAAGAAGGCATTTTAGTATCATTTAGAAAATGCAGCAAATGCAATCCCTAGTTCACCCACATGCTCAAGCTTCCTCAAAGGCCATGAATTTGAGCTTCACTCTTATGACCATGCAATAAATTGACCCTCACCAGTCATTCAGATTTGTGTAAGATGTTCATCCATGATTTATCAGAGAATTGATGAGCATCGAAGTTAAGAAGTAGTTAGTTTTGGGTAAGGTAACCTGAAGCCATTGGTTGCAGTAACAAGTACCTTGAGCTATGGCCTCGAACCAATAGCTCAACGCAACCTACGGGAGTACTACATTACCAAACCTTGAATCAAGAGAGCAGTACAAGTGTTTTCAGAGTTGCATCCCCAACCACGGTCAATTGTGCAAATCCAGAATGCACAAAAAAATATATGTAAAACTAAGAGATTAATAATCAGAGATGGAAAATTGAAAACCCAACAACAGGTCACCAACAAGTTCCATGCCATAATAGGACTGAAGAAAATCAAATTATATTTATGACCAGCGAAAATGCAGGAGACTTGAGGGTGCATGTTAATTGTTCAATTTTATGACATGAAAAGAGAATGAATGGGAGAGGTATGAGAAAGAGGAGGATGGCAGAACAAGAAGAAGAAGAATAAGAAATGTACCGTGGGGAGCTGAGGTAGAGGGGAGGGTAGAGAGCATCCTTAGAGGAAAGGAATTCATCAAGTAGGGAGGGCATGTAGATGACATTCATCCCTTAGAATCCCCTCGTCCCGTCCAAGGACGGCAGCTCTGGCCGTAAGCCACAAGCCACCAAATACTCAAACAGTCTCCTGCCAATGCTACCTCTCTCTCTCTATCAGGCGCCTAAGCAACTATAACAAAATCACCGGACGCCCTCTTCCACTCCAAATGCAGCTCTCTCTCTCTATCTCTCTCACACACCCTCTTCCACTCCAAATGCAGCTCTCTCCTCTATCTCTCTCTCACCCTCTTCCACTCCAAATGTAGCTCTCTCTCTCTCCCTCTAAATGCATATCTCTTTCTCTCTTCCTCTCTAAATTCTATTTAATACAGATCTCATACTCTCTCTCTCTCTCTCT
>NW_006497508.1:637431-660849 GCF_000471905.2 Amborella trichopoda
TCTCTCTCTCTCTCTCTCTCTCTCTCTCTCTCTCTCTCTCTCTCTCTCTCTCTACTCTCTCTCTCTCTCTCTCTCTCTCTCTCTCTCTCTCTCTCTCTCTCTCTCTCTCTCTCTCTCTCTCTCTCTCTCTCTCTCTCTCTCTCTCTCTCTCTCTCTCTCTCTCTCTCTCTCTCTCTCTCTCTCTCTCTCTCTCTCTCTCTCTCCCTTCTAGTCGAAATGCTGATCTCTCGTTCTCGCACTCACAACGCCAATATAGGTACCGATTTTTTTAGATCATCGGGGTCAATTACCAAAGGGCCCCTCTTCTTCTGATTTTTTTTTTTTTTTAAGCCTTTCTGTATAGTTGCGTAAACATCAGAAAGGGAATTATTATTAAGGGAACTACCCTTCTTTCTTTCTTTTTTCTTAAGTTGCCTTTCTATCTAGCTTCATAACATCCAACATGGAATTATTCTTAAGGCAACCACCTTTTAAATTTTTTTTAATTAGACAATAACTATCCTAATCCTATGTTAAGGCCGACTTTTTCTGCACTAGCTACTTGCTACTCATCAAACCCTAGTGATATAAAATTGCACACTATATCATATTCTTCATTTTGAATACATATGATGATTAGATCAGCCTAAATTTATTCGTAGTGTGGACAATTATTGTCCTTGAACATTAAATACTATTATATAAGAAATGTGTGGGGCCTCAAAGGATCATTCCATGTGGTATTCAAATTAAAGAAATAGAGAGAAAAGTTTAAGCTTTTGAAGCCCTAGTAGGTTTTGAAGAAGAAACCCTAGGCTTCTTCTATTGCTTGGCCTAAAATATTGTTGATTTTCTTTTTCTCATAAAATTTTCTACATCAGATATATTCCCAAGGGAAAATTCAAAAAGGGAAAACAAGTTAAAGAATTACCATGTGCCTAAGTAAATCTTTCATATGTTTTCCAATGAAGAATTACAGCATGTAATCATAAGTTTGCATATGAAATATAAAATATGCATGTTCATTGCCAATTTTTTTAATAGTTAGAACTTTTGACAACAAACATACAATATATTCAATGAATGCTCCCATTGCATAATTCATAAATGAACATTTTGTTCTACAAAATTTTCCATAATACAAATTCATTTGTCATCCAAAATTACAATACCACATACTTTCTCCTTGTTAAATTCATAATCACAGGCATATCATAAACATATCATCCACAACTCAAGATGTATAGTTTATAGACATCCACGTTTTTAATAATGAAATTTAAGCCACAAAGCTTCCTGGATGAAACTTATTTCCCAATTCATGTTTTTTCTAACACTGTGTTTGTAGGAGGACTTTCCCGAACCATTTCACAAATCCCAAGAACCTTTCGACAACTACCGTTTCACCCATAACATATCTTTCCAAAATTTTCTTTTCTCCAGTTACCGCTCGTACTTCCCTACCTCTATAAACAAAGTTTTTCACGGTGTAACAACAAACATTTGTCTTATAGTCTGATCCTCCAAAAAATGTCCACTAAAAGCAAAAAGACTGAAATGGCATTGGATCAAAATTTTCTGCTCTCACATAAAATCAAACATAAAGAAAATATCTTGCAAAATTCGGCAAATTTGAAAAACCATAGGAATCACAATTGAGTAGATACTACATCATAACATTGTAGATAGAAGAAAGAAGGCATTTTATTATCATTTAGAAAATGCAACAACTGCAATCCCTAGTTCCCCCACATGCTCAAGCTTCCTCAAAGACCATGAATTCGAGCTTCTCTCCTTTGACCTTGCAATAATTTGACCCCTCACCGGTCATTGAAATTTGTGTAGGATGTTCCTCCATGCTTTATCCGAGAATCGATGAGCATCGAAGTTAAGAAGTAGTTGGTTTTGGGGAAGGTAACCTTAAGCCAATGGTTGCAGTAACAAGTACCTTGAGCTATGGCCTCAAACCCATAGCTCAACGCAAAGTACGAGAGTACTACTTTCTCACATATGCATGGAATACATAGACCATTTTCAAATATGCATAACTACCAAACCTTGAATCAAGAGAGCAGTACAAGTGTTTTCAGAGTTGTGTCCCCAACCACGTTCAATTGTGCTAATCCAGAATGCACAAAAAGAAAAATGTAAAACTAAGAGATTAACAATCATAGATGGAAAGTTGAAAACCCAACAACAAGTCACCAACAAGTTCCATAACATATTAGGACTAAAGGAAATCAAATTGTATTTCTGATTGGGGAATATGCAGGAGACTGAATAGAGTTGAGGGTGCATGTTAATTGTTCAATTTTATGATATGAAGAGAGAACGAATAGGAGAGGTATGAGAAAGAGGAGGATGGTAGAACAAGAAGAAGAAGAAAAAATGTGCTGTGGGGAGCTGAGGTAGAGGGGGACGGTAGAGAGCGTCCTTAGAGGAAGGGAATTGATCAAGGAGGGAGGGCATGTAGATGACGTTTGTTCCTTGGAATCCCCTCATCCCATCCAAGGACCGTAGCTCCGGCCCTAAGCCGCAAGCCACCAAGTACTCAAACAGTCTCCTGCCAACGCTACCCATCATCACACCCTCTCTCTCTCTGTCAGGTGCCTAAGCAACTGCAACAAAATCACTGAAGCCCCACCCTCTTCCACTCCAAATGTAGCTCTCTCTATCTCTCTCTCGCCCTCTTCCACTCCAAATGCAACTCTCTCTCTCTCTCCAAATGCAAATCTCTTTCTCTCTCCCTCTTTAAATTCTATTTAATACAGATCGATCTCTCTCTCCCCCTTCTAGTTGAAATGTTGATCTCTTGCTCTCGAACTCGCTTTTCGTCTCGCAACGCCAATATAAGTACCGATTTATTTAGTGCATCGGCGTCAATTACCGAAGCAGTGTCATTTGCCCAAAATTACAAGCACCCCCTCATCTTCCATATTTTCTTTTCATTATTTTTTATTTTTTTAAGCCTTTCTATCTAGCCGCATAAACATCGGACATGGAGTTATTATTAAGGGAATCGCCTTTTTTATTTTATTTTTTGAAGTTACCTTTCTATCTAGCTGTGTAACTTCGGACATAAAGTTATTATTAAGGGAACCACTTCTTTTATTTTTTTAATTAAACAATAACTACGTCATTCCAATGTTAAGGCAGACATTTTCTGCACTTTCTGCTTGCTATACATCAAACCCTAGCGATATTAAATTGCACACTGTATCATGTTCTTCATTTTGAATACAGATGATGGTTAGAGCAGCCTAAATTTATTCATTGTGTGGACAATTAATGTCCTTGAACATTAAATACTATTATTTAAGAGATGTGTGGAAGGGTCATTCCATGTGGTATTCAAATTAAAGAAATAGAGAGAAAAGCTTAAGCTTTTGAAGCGCTAGTTGGGTTTGAAGAAGAAACCCTAGGTTTCTTCTATTTATTGCCTGTGCTTGGCCGAAAATATTGTTGATTTTCTGTTTTTCATAAATTTCCTACATCAAATATGTTCTCAAGGGAAAATACAAAAGGGAAAAAAAGTTAAAGAATTACCATGTGCCTAAGTAAATCTTTCATATGTATTTTAATAAAGAATTACAACATGTAATTATAAGTTTGCATATGAAATATAAAATTTGCATGTTCATTGCCATTTTTTTTAATGATTTAAAATTTTGACAACAAACATACAATATATTCAATGAATGCTCCCATTGCAGAATTCATACATAAACATTTAAATTTTGACAACAAACAAACAATACATTCAATGAATGCTCCCATTGCAGAATTCATACATAAACATTTTGTTCTACAAAATTTTCCAGGATACAAATTTATTGGTAATCCAAAATTATAGTACCACATACTTTTACCTTGTTAAATTCATAATCATAAGCATATCATACACATATCGTCCACAACTGAATATGTATAGTATATAGACATCCATGTTTGTAATAATGAAATTTAAGTGACAAAACTTCCTGGATGATACATATTTCCCAAATCTTGTTTTTCTAACGTTGTGTTTGTAGGAGGACCATCTCGAACCATTTCACAAATCCCAAGACCTTGTCGACAACTACCGCTTCCCCCCATAACATATCTTGCCAATATTTTCTCTTCTTCAGTTACGGCTCGCACTTCCCTACCTCTATAAACAAAGTTTTTCACTGGGTAACAACAAATATTTGTCTTATAGTCTGAAGCCCCCCAAAAATGTCCACTTAAAGCAAACAGATTGAAATGGCATTGGATCAAAATTTTCTGCTATCACAAAAATCAAACATAAGGAAAATCTCTTGCAAAATACAATAAAAAAAGGATAGGAATCACAATTGAGCATATACTACATAATAACACTGTAGATAGGATAAAGAAGGCATTTTATTATCATTTAGGAAATGTAGTAGATGCAATCCCTAGTTCACCCACATGCTCAAGCTTCCTCAAAGACCATGAATTCGAGCTTCTCTCCTTTGACCTTGCAATAAATTGACCCTCACCAGTCATTCAAATTTGTGTAAGATGTTCCTCCATGCTTTATCCAAGAATCGTTGAGCATCGAAGTCAAGAAGTTGTTAGTTTTGGGTAAGGTAACTTGAAGCCCATGGTTGCAGTAACAAGTGCCTTAAGCTATGGCCTCGAACCAATAGCTCAATGCAACCTATGGGAGTACTACTTTCTCACATATGCATGGAACAAATAAACCATTTTCAAATATGCATAATTACCAAACCTTGAATCAAGAGAGCAATACAAGTGTTTTTAGAGTTGCATCCCCAACCACGGTCAATTGTGCAAATCCATAATGCACAAAAGGAAAAATGGAAAACAAAGAGATTAACAATCAGAGAGGGGAAATTGAAAACCCAACAATAGGTCACCTACAAGTTTCATGCCATACCAAGAATGAAGGAAATCAAATTATATTTCTGATCAGTGAATTTGCAGGAGACTGAGTAGAGTTGAGGGTGCATGTTAATTGCTCAATTTTATGACATGAAGGGAGAATGAATAGGAGAGGTATGAGAAAGAGGAGGATGGTAGAATAAGAAGAAGAAGAAGAAGAATGTACCGTGGGGAGCTGGGGTGGAGGGGGAGGGTAGAGAGCGTCCTTAGAGGAAGGGAATTGATCAAGGAGGGAGGGCATGTACATGACGTTCGTCCCTTGGAATCCCCTCGTCCCGTCCAACGACCGTTGCTCCGACCCTAAACCGCAAACCACCAAGTACTCAAACAGTCTCCTACCAACGCTACCCATCATCAAACCTTCTCTCTCTTTGTCTTATGCCTAAGCAACCACAACAAAATCACCGGAGCCTCGCACCATTTCTTGCCCTCTTTCACTCCAAATGCAGTTGTCTCTCTCTCTTTGTCGCCCTCTTCCACTCCAAATACAGTTCTCTCTCTCTCCAAATGCAGCTATCTCTCTCTCTCTCTCCAATGTAGTTCTTTCTTCTCTCCTCTCTAATTATATTAATTAATCTCTCTCTCTCTCTCTCTCTCTCTCTCTCTCTCTCTCTCTCTCTCTCTCTCTCTCTCTCTCTTTCTCGCTCTCTCCCTTCTAGTCGAAATGCAGATCTCTCGCTCTCACACTCGCTTTTCATCTCGCAACGCCAATATAGGTACCAATTTTTTTAGATCATCGGGGTCAATTACCGAATGGGTGTCATTTGCTTTAAGTTCCAAGCACCCTTTCTTCTTCTGTGTTGTTTTTTTAAAGCCCTTCTGTATAGCTGCATAAACATCAGAAAGGCAATTATTATTAAGGGAACCGCCATTATTTATTTTTTATTTTAAGTTGCCATTCTATCTAGTTTCGTATTATCCATCAAGGAGTTATTATTAAGGGAACCGCTTTATTTATTTTTTTTATTTTTTCAATTAGACAATAACTATCCCAATCCTATGTTAAGGTAGACATTTTCTGCACTAGCTACTTGCTATTCATCAAACCCTAGCGATATTAAAGTGCACATTGTATCATGTTCTTCATTTTGACTACAGATGATGGTAAGAGCAGCCTGAATTTATTTGTTGTGTGGACAATTATTGTCCTTGAACATAAATACTATTATTTCAGAGTGTAGGGCCTAGAAGGGTCATTCCCTGTGGTATTCAAATTAAAGAAATAGAGAGAAAAGCATAAGCTTTTGAAGCTCTAGTTGGGTTTGAAGAAAAAACCCTTGGCTTCTTCTATTTATTGCCTATGCTTGGCCTAAAATATTGTTAATTTATTGTTTTTCATAAATTTTCCTAATGTTTTCAAGGGAAAATTCAAAAAGCGAAAACAAGTTAAAGAATTACCATGTGCCTAAGTAAATCTTTCATATGTATGACAACAAACATACAATATATTCAATGAATTCTCCCATTGCAGAATTCATACATAAACATTTTGTTCTAGAAAATTTTCGAAGATACAAATTCATTTATCATCCAAAATTACAATACCACATACTTTTACCTTGTTAAATTCATAATCACAAGCATATCATATACATATCATCCACAACTCAAGATGTATAGTTTATAGACATCCATGTTTGTAATAATGAAATTTAAGCCACAAAGCTTTCTGGATGACACATATTTCCCAAATCATGTTTTTTCTAACACTGTGTTTGTAGGAGGACCTTCTTGAACCATTTTACAAATCCCAAGACCCTGTCGACAACTACCATTTCCCCCATAACATTTTTTGCAAAAAATTTTGTCTTCTCTAGTTACGGCTCGTACTTCCTTACCTTTATAAACAAAGTTTTTCACTGTGTAACAACAAACATTTGTCTTATGGTCTGATTCCCCAAAAAATGTCAACTTAAAGCAAAAAGACTGAAGTGGCATTGGATCAAAATTTTCTACTCTCACATAAAATCCAACATAAGGAAATCTCTTTCAGAATTCAGTAAATTTGAAAAAGCATAGGAATCACAATTGAGTGGATACTACATCATAACACTGTAGATAGGAGAAAGAAGGCATTTTATTATCATCTAGAAAATGTAGCAGATGCAATCCCTAGTTCACCCACATGCTCAAGCTTCCTCAAAGACCATGAATTCGAGCTTCTCTCCTTTGACCTTGCAATAAATTGACCCTCACCAGTCATTCAAATTTGTGTATGTTGTTCCTCCATGCTTTATCTGAGAATCGATGAGCATCGAAGTTAAGAAGTAGTTAGTTTTGGGTAAGGTAACCTGAAGCCAATGGTTGCAGTAACAAGTACCTTGAGCTATGGCCTTGAACCAATAGCTCAACGTAACCTACGGGAGTACTACTTTCTCACATATGCATGGAACAAATAAACCATTTTCAAATATGCATAATTACTAAACATTGAATCAAGATAACAATACAAGTGTGTTCAGAATTGCGTCCTCGACCACGGTCAATTGTACAAATCCAGAATGCACAAAAAGAAAAATGTAAAACAAAGAGATTAACAATTTGAGAGGGGTAATTGAAAACCCAACAACAGGTCACCTACAAGTTCCATGCCATACCAGGACTGAAGGAAATCATATTATAGTTTTGATTAGCGAATATGCTGGAGACTGAATAGAGTTGAGGATGCATGTTAATTTCTCAATTTTATGACATGAATGGAGAATGATTGGGAGAAGTGTCAAGACCCCGCCCCCTGACCCCTACTGTCCCTAACCGGAGGGCAACAAAGTGTGGAATCGCGACTGGAGGTCACGTACGTTACTCAGGTGGAAGTGGCATCAACACGTGTTAAGAGGGAAGAATCAAAGCAAACCACGATAAATAGATAAAAACTCATCCAACAAGCACTAAAAACTGAATAATATAAACCATTAACTTCATTCATCTTCAAAAGTTTTACAATAAATTTGAGGCTTACAAGCCTAACATTCATCTCAAAATATTACATCAAACCGAAAACACGTGGCAACACCACTAGACACCTACAAAGCCAAAAAAAATCCTGAACCGGTTTGAACTCCAAATGCCTGCTATCATCGGTCAGCTGCTTGCCACGCACGGTCAGGTACTAACACTCTACACAGATGAAATAGGCGGAGTGAGCAATAAGCCCAGTAAGTAGATCACCGCCCTTGCATTCCCGACTATCCCCTTGCATTCCCGACTATCCGTATATACATAATAACATGCAGTCCATCTGAAATCGCATTGGTCACACGGAGTATGGTCATACATTAGGGTACATAAAATTGCTGTATAAAAAGGGTGAGACCCAATTAACAGAGTATTACTTGTTCTCAATATTGCATCAACCATTATGCATATCACAGTTACAGTCAGGTGTTCATACAGAATACAGAATTCAGATAAGTAGAACAGATTAACTCCCGAAGTAGAAGCCACATCGATCAGGCTAAGCCAATCTTAAAACTTGGGACTTCTACCCTCATTCAGGGGGGAGGATAATAACAAGTGGAGGTCCTACTTCGTAATATCCTTACTCATGCACACATCCCCAGTGCACTTTGGGGTTTCGATAGGCGGAGGCCTTGCAAGACACGACCCTCTCTTGTGCCCGTGCCCTCAGGTGTGAGGGCGTTACACTACCGTTGGAGGACCCAATACGTAGTGCCTAGGATAATTTCGGGGGCGCGACCCTCCCTATTATTTGCAGTCACTTCTCGACTCCACTCCTATCATATGGGTTGAGGTACAGTATACCCAACTACTAAAGGAGGACCCATTGCGTAGCAGTCAGATATCACATATATCAGTTGCATTGTGTATAAGCATGCATAACATTTATTCATTCATACTTTACTCTTTTCAAGAGGTCAGGAACATTCAATATTCGTAGGATCATAAGCATGCCATTTCGGTGTCTTATCACCTTGCAAAAGGATTTAAGCTATGTTCAAAAGGAACATTGATGCATGACATGTGCATAACTCATATGTAACTTAAATTCATTAATGTTCTTATCAATCATGGGCATATAAAAAATGAGGCATAGCACCCAAATTATGAGGGAAATTTAACTAAATTTTGATTCCAATTTGTTAACTAAGCATTACTTAGCATATCATTTTGAATCTTGCTGAATTTTGCCCATATTGACATATGTTCATAATTCAAATCATAGCTTGCAACCTTGCTGGAATTTCGAAACAATTTTAACATGCAAGCAAGGCCACCAGATCAGAGATTGCCCAGCCAGGGGACCAGAGAACGGACCAAAGACTCAAGGTTTGGTGTTTTCTCTTACTGAGCAAGAAGCTAAGGCATCAACTTCATTCTCTGAGGTACACTCTCCATTTATGGCATTGAAGCAAAAATCCTTGTTGATCCTGGATCTACACACTCTTTTGTTGCACCTCACTTTGCATTCCACATAAACGCTAGACCTTCCTTGCTTGACTGGACATTGGTAGTGTGCACACCTATGGGAGAATCTTTAGAAACTGATACCATCTTTAAACACCGTGGGGTTTTGCTTGAAGGGTGTGTGCTGCCTATAGATATAATACTGTTAGATATCCAAGACTTTGATGTTATTTTGGGCATGGACTGGCTATCCATACACCATGCTACTATAGATTGTCATGATAAGACTGTAACCCTTAGATGCCCAAACCAGCCTGAGTTGAACTTTATTGGCATCAAAGATATTTCCCCTCTGCATTTTATTTCGACTATTCGGGCTTCCCGTTTATTGACTAAAAGATGTTCTGAGTATCTAGCTTACGTAGTGGAAAATCGAGATGACCGGTCTAAGTTCAGAGAATTACCAGTGGTGAGAGAATATCCAGAGGTCTTTCCCGAAGAGTTAACCTTGCTGCCCCCGGTTAGAGAAATAGAATTTGAGGTGGATGTGGTCCCTGACACTACCCCCATCTTTAAAGCCCTTATAGGATTGCCCCCGCTGAACTAAAGGAATTAAAAGAACAGTTGCAAGAATTACTAGAGAAGGGTTTCATTCGGCCTAGTGTGTCATGCTGGGGTGCACCCATCTTGTTTGTTAAAAACAAATATTGATCTTTGAGGTTATGTATAGATTATCGGCAGCTGAACACTGTGAAGAATAAGTACCCCTTGCCAATAATTGATGATCTCTTTGACCAACTCCAAGGGGCCGAAGATTTTCCAAGATTGACCTTCGGTCAAGTTATCATTAGCTGCGAGTCAAAGAAGAAGATATCCCTAAGACCCCATTCAAGACTCATTATGGTCATTACGAGTTTTTAGTGATGACTAATGCCCCGACTGTTTTTATGGATCTGATGAACAGGGTTTTTAGACCATTCCTGGATGACTTTGTCGTAGTCTTATAGATGACATCCTGGTGTACTCAAGAAATCGAGAAGAGCATGAGCAGAACGTGAGGATGGTTATCTAGACCCTGAAGACAGGAAAGGTATATGCCAAGTTGGGGAAAAGTGAGTTTTGGCTTCTGAGCGTGGCCTTCCTTGGGCACGTTGTTTCGAAGGATGGGGTCACGGTTAACCTTTGTAAGATTGAAGCCGTACTAAAATGGGGAAGGCCAACGAATGTGACAGAAGTCCATAGTTTTTTGAGTCTGGCGGGCTACTATAGGCATTTTGTAGAAGGCTTCTCAAAGATAGCGTTTCCCCTGACTTGCCTAACCCAGAAGGAAGTGAAATTTATATGGTCAAATGATTGTGAGAAGAGTTTTCAAGAACTATAGAAGAGATTGACTACGACCCCAATACTAACCTTGCCCGACGGAAAGAAAGGCTTTGTGGTCTACACTAATGCTTCTCATAAGGGACTGGGGGTGTGTGTTAATGCAGCATAAGAAGGTTGTAGCCTATGCCTCTAGACAATTAAAGCCGCATGAGTAAAATTACCCAACTTATGATTTAGAGCTCGCCGCCATAGTCTTGGCCTTGAAGGTTAGGAGGCACTATCTCTATGGGGCCTAGTTTAAAATATTTACAGACGATAAGAGCCTCAAGTATTTATTTTCGTAGAAGGAGTTGAATATGAGGCAAAGGAGATGGATGAACCTACTGAATGATTTTGACTGCACCATCAATTACCAACTGTGCAAGACAAATGTAGTAGCTGACGCTTTAAGTCGGAAACCCTTGATATTAGTAGCACATCTGATGGCCCGTGAGATGAAACTGATAGAAGATGCAGTGGAGTGGTGCTCGACACTACCCTCTAGTTCTGGATTAGGAATAACTGCGGGTATAAGAGTGGAACCTTAGCACTTTCAACAGATAAAGGTAGCTCAAAAGACAGATCCCTAGCTTATGAGAATTTTAGAAGACTTGAAGCAAGAAAGAAAGGATAATTTCTCTGTCTACAACGATGATCTATTAAGATTTAAAGAACGAGTATGCGTTTCAAATGATGAAAATATAAAGAGAGTCATTTTAGAAGAGGCACACCACTCCTGTTACACTGTACACCCAGGAAGCACAAACATGTATCAGGATTTAAGGAAAACTTTCTGATGGAATAATATGAAGAGGGATGTGGCACAATTTGTTTCTAAATGTCTGACATGTCAATAAGTAACGGCTGAACACTAGAGACCTGCCGGGCTGTTGCAACCCTTGCCTATGCCTGAATGGAAGTGGGAGGACATCACTATGGACTTTATGTCCGATTTGTCAAGATTAGGCACTGGACATGATAGAGTTTGGGTTATCGTAGACCGATTAACTAAGGCTGCACATTTCTTACCGGTCCGCACTACCTATACCCTAGGGCTCAACTATATGTCAAGGAAGCAATAAGGCTGCATGGAGTACCTGTTAGTATTGTGTCCGATAAGGACTCTAGATTTACTTCAAGGTTTTGGAGTAGTCTGCAATCAGCTTTGGGGACAAGACTCACTTTTACTACTGCTTTTCACCCCCAGACTGATGGACAGTCAGAAAGGACCATTCAAACCTTAGAAGATATGTTGAGGGCTTATGTTACGGACTTTAAAAGAAACTGGGTCGATCAACTACCTTTAGTAGAATTTGCATATAACAACAGTTTTCAGGCCAGTATTCAAATGATACCTTTTGAGGCCCTGTATGGGAGAAAATGTAGATCGCCAGTATGTTGGGAAGAAGTTGGCGAAAAGAGATTGTTAGGGCTGGAAACTATTCAAGTGACATTAGACAAGATAACCCTAATTCGAGAAAGGCTTAAAACAGCTCAGAGTCAGCAAAAGAGTTATGCCGATAATCGCCAAAAGGACCTTGAATTTGAAGTAGGTGATCAGGTCTTTTTGAAAGTATCACCAATAAAAGAAATTATGAGGTTCGGCAAGAAAGGGAAGCTAAGTCCACAATTCATCGGACCCTTCAAAATATTAGAGAGAATCGGAGTCACGGCATATCGACTGGCCTTTCTGCGTGAGTTAGCTAATATTCATGATGTCTTCCATATTTTACTATTGAGGAAGTATCAGGCCGATCTGTCTCACGTCCTGACGTATGAACCAATACCGATCAAGGAAGACTTAACTTATATTGAGCTTCCAATTGAGATTCTGGACAAAAGGATTCAAGTTTTGCGCAACAAAGAGATTCTCCTAGTCCGGGTTTTATGGCAATATCCTTCAAGGGAAGAATCAACATGGGAGCGAGAAGATGAAATCTGGGCTATGTACCCCCATTTATTCGATTGACGATTTTGAGGAAAAAATCTTTTTAAGGGGAGGATGATGTAACGACCCAGACTTAAGCGCGTGGCGATAGTGAGTGCGCAGCGATAGTGAGCGTGCGACGATAGTGAGCGCGCGACGATAGTGAGCGCGCTGCGATAGTGTACACGCGACAGCTAGAACGCAACACCACTAGTGAACATGGGGCATCGCCGTGTGCGCAAAACCAGCTGCGGCACTGCCATGCATGATTAAGTGTTCACCACTTGTCTAGCTACATAGGAGTCGGTTGCCACCCGTCAGCTTGGGCTACCACCTGTCACTTGAGGGGATACTTAAGCCCTTCCCTCTCCCTCATGTCCTTCACTTTTCACTGCTCCACATCTCTCTCTCTCTCTTGTAAGACATGTTTTGGGGAAAGTTCACCCCCCCACTTTGGAGCAGCCATTGTGGAGTTGAAGAACTATAGAAGAAAGATTGGAGGGCACCATTGTTGGCTATGTAAGTTGATTTCTACCCGCTTGCATCAACTTGCAAGAGCATGAAATTGAAAATATGAGATTTAAACATGACTTTTCATGAACAAAGCATGATGTTAAGCATAACTGTTGTGTTCTATTTTCCAGCAATGAGGTCTTCTTTTCATGATAAGTTGGGCACCATTATCACTCTTGTAGATCCTAAAATTTTGTGGAATGATGCTTGTGTAAGCCTAGTCTAAGATAGAAAAGGTTTCATGTTGTTATCTTGCATGGGTCTGAAGTTATGGAGTGGTCTTTGGAATGTGCCATGAATGTACTGTGAATTTCTAGGGAACTTATGTGCTTTTAAAATAAGATTTTGACTGAGCAAATGATATCCAATTAGCCTCAAATCATCACCATTTGAAAGGTCTATGAGTCTACTTGGAGTTTAATGTTTATTTATTTCTTGTGGTTTGTTTTGATTCTGCCCTCTTAACACGTGTTGATGCCACTCCCACCTGAGTAACGTATGCGACCTCTGGTCGCGATCCCACACTCTATTGTCCTCCAGTTTGGGATGGTAGCACAAATCATACAATTAAAAAAAAGCTTTCACAAAAAGGGAGTACGGGGCTCCAATAGTGATCACCAGAATGCCCTTCTAAATTATGAAATAATGTTCATTAACAATGTGTCGTGTGTGATTCGTTTCATAGTAGAGCAATAACAAATCAAATTTCATACCATTCAAGCACGAGCATTATAACAGATCAACATAATCAAGCAAGTCTACAAGCCATGCATGTCAAGCATGACTCGTTTTATAGTAGAGAAATAACAAATCTGATGAGCATTATAGATCAACATAATCAAGCAAGTATACATCAAGCATAAACAAACTCAAGATATCCTAATATCACCTACTCCCAAATTAGAAGCCATATCCATCTAGCCAATCAAATCCCGATGTTTAGAACTTCTAACTTCACTCAAGAGGGAAGCACTACCAACAGATGACCTGTTACGTATTGCCCCACACATGCACACAGGTCCCAGTGCGCTTTAGGGCT
Source organism: Amborella trichopoda (assembly GCF_000471905.2). The sequence continues at coordinate 651,525 of NW_006497508.1, forward strand.
TTTGATAGGCTGTGGCCTTGCAAGATGCGACCATCTCCTTGCTCTCTAGTTGGAGGGTGTTACACTACCAACGGATGACCCGATGCGTAGTGCCTCACACAGATTTTGGGGAACGCGACACTCCGAATTACTCACATCGGGAGTCAGGGAAAGATCTCAATTGCCGGCACAACTTTCTTATCATATCACATCAGTGGCATGTCTTATAACAACCATGCATATTCATCATTTCATAGGCATATCTTATTACAACCATGCACATTTATCATTTCATAGGCATGTCTTAGTACAACCATGCACATTCATCATTTCATAGGCATGTCTTATTAAAACTATGCTCATTCATCATTTCATAGGCATGTCTTATTACAACCATGCACATTCATCATTTCATAGGCATGTCTTATTACATCTATGCACATTCATCATTTCATAACAGAGCATGTTTCATTATACATACATTTCATAACATAGCATGTTTCATTATCATGCATACCTTTCATAACAAAGCATCTTTCATTATCATGCATACATTTCATAACAGAGCATGTTTCATTATCTTGCATATCTTTTATAACATGTATCTTTCATTAACATGCATACATTTCATAAGAGAGCATGTTTCATTATGCATGCATTTCAAAACAGAGCATGTTTCATTAACATGCATATCTTTCAGAACAAAGCATGTTTCATTATCATGCATACATTTCATAACAGAGCATGTTTCATTGTCATGCATACACGTCATAACAGAGCATGTTTCATTATGCATACATTTCATAACAGAGCATGTTTCATTATCATGCATACCGTCCACAGCAGAGCATATTTCATTATCATGCATACATTTCATAACATAGCATGTTTTATTATCATGCATACATTTCATAACAGAGCATGTTTCATTATGCATATATTTCATAACAGAGCATGTTTCATTATCATGCATACCTTTCATAACAACGCATATCTCATGAGCTCAAGAGACATCAAAACATCATATGGTTTTTCATTATGAACACATTCCACCTTTAAAGGTATATCATGAGATTCAAAAATCATTTGGACCTGAGACCACTTTTATGACAATTCAAGCTCATGAAAATACAACTTTTGTAAAGGGGGTAACCCCAAATATTGGTATAAGGTTTGGCAAACTATTTGATGTTCTTGAATAAAATTCACGTTTTCACAGTAGAAATTTCAGGGTAACATCCTCATAGAAAAATGATCATAACATTCAAACCACAGGATTTCATCATGATTCCAAAAACATTTTCAAAATAGATTCATGTATCTTTCATTTCGAAGTGGTTTGACCTCATTATAATATGTTTTGGTCAATAAAAAGCTCTACACAAAAACATATTAAATTCTTGGAATTTCATTTCACAAATCCGACATGCTTCAGCAAATGGTTAATAACTCTCAAACATGAGCTACAGTTTTGGAAAATAGAGCACACTCTAGTAAGATTTCAGTAACATGCATCCATACTCATATTCATACCCATATTTATACTTGAATTTCATTCTTTGATAAGCTAGGAAACATGCATCAATTAAAAGCATGAAAACATGAAAAATAGATCCACATACATGCAACAATCGAAACTCCAAAGTGTTCTACCCGCTTCACTTCAAATGCCAAACTTCAAAAGGATTTGGCTTCAAACTTAAGGGACAAGGCTTAGGAGGTTCAGAGGCTTAAGGCAATAGAGGGAGAACATGGGTGAAAGAGGGAAATGAGGAGAAAGAGAGAGAAAACCAAATTGATGGGTGAGAAGGGAGTATAAATAAGCATAGATGGTGGAAGCATGAAATTGCCAAATGGCACCCTAGTGGGCATGCATGAGGAAAAGGAGAGAGTAAGCGTGGGAAACACCATGATGGAGTGGAAGTATGCATTTGTTAAATGGCACATCATGCATGAAGAGAGAGGGCATGTGAGAGGAGAGAGAGTGCATGTACAATTAATGTGTGGGGGGAGCATTCATGTTGTAATCATGTGCATTGGGATGAGTGTGTTTTCATGTGGATTCATGCTCATGAGAGTGTGCGCATGCATGGGGATGCACGCACGCACATTGGTATGCACAACGAAAAAAATTGGGGTACTGATTAGGGCTTTTTGACGATAGGTCGAATTGGAGTACTGATTAGGGCTTTTCGACGGTAGGTCGAATTGGAGTACTGATTTGGACGATTTTTGTACCGTCGAAAAGCTCGTGATCCCCACAATAACACGATATTACTCAAAACGCCATACAGAGGTTATACAACAAATCGAAAAGAAAACTGAGATTAGCATTAATCAGAAATGATTCAAGATGTAAACAGGATCAACGACCGAAAAAGGTCTCGGACTTTACATCATCCCCCTGTTGAAAAGGATTTAGTCCACTAAATCATATATCTGCTATTCAAATAAATGGGGTATAGTCTACTAAATCATATATCTGCTATTCAAATAAATGGGGGTACTTTTCCCAGATCTCATTTTCCCATTCTTAGGTTGACTCTTCCTATGAATGGTACTGCCACAAAACATGGACCAATTGAGCATATACTACATCATAACGCAGTAGATAGGAGAAAGAAGGTATTTTATTATCATTTATAAAATGCAGCAGATGCAATCCCTAGTTCACCCACATGCTCAAGCTTCCTCAAAGACCATGAATTTGAGCTTCTCTCCTTTGACCTTGCAATAAATGGACCCTCAACAGTCATTTAGTTTATGTAAGATGTTCCTCCATGCTTTATCAAGGAATCGATGAGCATCGAAGTTAAGAAGTAGTTTTATAAGGTCCTTTCTTCCCTGAATAAGAGAGATGTAGTTTAGAATTAACAAATTCAAAACCAAATTGTTCACAAAAGTCACCTAACTCTTTCCTTTTAGTCAAGTTCTATTTTTCTAGTTGTTTCCTAAGTTGTAGGTTAGTGCAGATTTCTAAACATGTGGCACAAACTTCTGCAGGCAATTCTCCTAGGGTATAAATGTCATAATTTAATTCCTCATTATTTTTAGGTTTTAGATTGTTTTTTACCTTTTCTCCAAATAATCTTGGTAATCTTGCAATAAACTGGGCTTTCCAATAAATTGGCTTACAGTTTTCTACAGTAAAAATCCTTGAATTGAAAGTATCTTTGTACCACTTAAAGTGGGATAGAGTAGGACATCTAAGATTTTGGAGGAGATCTGACTGTCTCTGAGTCAAGATAGAAGTATTGCCTATAAAATGTAGAGCAATGGTGCAAATCAAGGTATTAACAACCTCATGTTCTATAACTTGAATATCCTGAACTTGATCAGGTTGTATAATCTGTCTCCTAACATATTGTTTTTTAGCATTCAGGATGTAATTTTTCTCTTGTTCCGTGAGATAATTATCCCACTAACTACGTAATTGACCAGTAAAGCCAGTGATTATGGCCTTTGCTATTTCAGGGTCATGATTTCCAATGTTTAAACTGGCTGTGGCATACATCATCATGTGTCTAAGTAGAGTGAGTATTTGGTGTTCGCTTAATGTATCTAGGTTCCATTCTACAATGGTTTTACCATTATACATAGCTGAGCCCATCAGGATGTCTTCTTCATGTTGTAAATCAACAGGAGATGGTCTAGGATAATACATTTTAGTGGGGGCTGCTAGTCTTGTTTTAAGACCATATCCTACTTTGTTAATTTCAGCAGGTTGATTATTTAATGATTGCTTAAACATTTGTTCTAATTCTTCTAAGTCATTGTCTGTACAATCGTCAGTTGTATCTTCAATCATATTATTTGAATATTCAGGAATTTTTTGTTTTTCCTTGTCATTAGTCTTTGAATTGCCTAAACAATTTCTTATTTCACCTAGAAACTCAGAGCTCACCGGGTGGAGTTTAAATTTATCTCTAGGAAGCTGTGGAGAGCGTTTGAAAAACAAAAGTGCAATAGTTTTACTTGATGAAAGCATAGTTTTGGCAGTTTCCGTTTTATAAACTAATGTGTCAGTTTTAGACACTAGACTCTCAATTCTATCAGTCTATCTTCGTAATGACTGAAGATATAAATTAGTATAATTGTTTTAAATCCTTCCATATTAGGAGTGTCAGCTACCTTTTTGCAAGGAGCTGCTTTAGTTCTTATGATTTCGACTACATCCTTAGGTGGATGTATAACTTCTACTTTACCTTTAGTGGTTGTATATGTGTTATATTGAGCAGACATTGCATTAATGTCAGAATTTATTCTGGTATATCTTTTATCTCTATATTCAAATGGGAGTTTTAATTTATTCTTTTTAACAAATATTTCCCCAAACCATCTGAAAAGAATATATTTCCTCCAGCCTTTTGTATAGCTTCAATATATTTTTCTTTTATATATTGTCTAGATGCCGGGGTCCCTTTGTTTACCATTCTCTTATCTCCTTATTATGATCACTATTAAAATCTTTTTCTATTTTTTCATAGTTAATTTGAAGATTTTTTATTTCAATAACAATCATTTGATGTGGATTATATTCCACATCTGGGAATGAAGGCTCAAGATTATGGGCCTAGAATTTTGGGTTTTAGGTGTTTCTATATTGTAAACTGGTTGTTGAGTATTATCACCTACTCTCCTTAGGCCCTTGAGAATAACATCTAAATGTTGATTTTCCTAATCCATGGTATGAATAGAAGAAGTAGGATTTGTGAGGTAATATTAATCCTAGTTTTTCTTTGAGGATTAAACGTTATTTCAACTTCTCCATTAGGAAATTCTATAATATAATTAACAATGGAATTTTGGGTAGGCCTAATAAGTACTTCATTATGTAAGTTTCATTGAGCTGGTAGCCTTACCTGATCCCATGTTATGGTTTTTGGGACAATTAGGTTGGATTTTTCAATATTTGTTTTAAAAAATATTGTCTGTCATTTTTTGTCAATCTTTTTAACATCTGGACATATCGTATTCATTACCTTATAACACAGCCTATAAATGATAGTTATGTTTTGAGAACCAAATTCCATGTCGAATCCTTGAGTTTTAAGATTCAATGTTAAAACTTTTAATAAGTTGGGATCAGTTAACGAGAATAAAAAATTTGGATAGCATTTGAAATATATGGGGCCTTCACAAAGTCTTGACTCCACAATTCCCAATAAGGAGTCAAAGAAATTTCTATGCCTAGAGTCCCTTAGGCATATGAGGACTGAATTATTGAGTCTTGGTCTTGTTAAAGGTTTAACCACTACTTGTATTAATCCTATATGTAAATAATTGTAACATTTCTTTTTGTGCTCTTCTATTCTTTCTTTAGATAGCAGCTGGAAGGGATCCGGTGTTTCAAGGATAGAAATTGTTATTTCTATGGTTTTTATAGCATAATCACTTTTAAATTGAAACAATCATTTCCTATATATTTCATATACAAGTATTTTAAGAATGTTCCAATTTTATATGCTTTTCTCTATATTAGAGATCACAATTTCTTCAATATTTTTAATATTGTTGATATGTGAACTAGAAGAGCTAACCTCACTGTTTAAGGTTGGAGACCTTGATCTAAATAGACTAGCCATTGAGTCAATAATGCAGTTGTCTCTATTTCACTGCTTCACAGTCAATGGATAAGTGCTCTAGCGCCTTACCTTTTGCGCTTACAAGCTCTACCACGACTTAGGGTTCCATAGTGCGAGTATACTGCAATTTACGAATTTAATAACCAGTCTATGTTAAACTTGGCTCTGATACCACAATATTACAATACTACTAAAAATGCTAAACATCATAATACGAATGACTATGGAGTAGCACTACTAAAAATGCTAGACAACATAATATGAATGACTATGGCAACCCTTTATATTGGAAATCTAGCTCTTCTAATATAACAACCCTTTATAATAAAGCAAAGGCAGTATAAGAAAATTATAAAGCAAAGACAACATATTACAAATGACTATAACAAAATCAATGAACGAAGACGGAATACTAATTTTATTTGCATAATAAAGCTTACATTTCACACTGGCAGTAATCGGAAAGCAGCTACCACTCTCTTGGAAGATATGTTGGAACGTTTCCCCAAAAACACTCATACATATAGAATTTACAAAATCTAGAAGCTTACACACAATAATACAATACTACTCACCCCCAAATGTTTGCAAGCTCAAACTACAGACTAAATTTGACAACTTCTAAGGAGAACACACTCAGATAGACTCCAAAACCTCTAACCCCTAAAACTTCGATAAGTAACAAGACTCTATCTTCTCCGATTTTTCGATGACCTCCCCTCAAGAGCTTCCCTCTTTTTATAATGCTTCGTCGGACGTGAAAATTTTATTTGGAGTACGTGAAATCTAGCTGGTGATGCCTTCTCATGGGTTGAGATGACTTAAAGAAGATACTTCACGTGATTGATATGACCAAAAGGTGTCAGGAGGGTACGAATGGCATATAAGGAATCAAGTGCTACAGTGATCCACATGGAAAAATGAGATTCCCTCGTGGCTACAGTAACTTCCGCCGGGTAATAGTTGTAAGTTGTTGCGTCATCTTATGGGCCTCGTGTCCTGGATAGTTTGGAGTCGGGACGCCCAAGTGATTAATCTCCTTAATTTTTAGGAGGTGTGAGGATGCCATAGGAATCATCTTCATTTTCTTGTGCATAATCTTCTTCATTGTCTTTTGAGGAAGTGAAAGACATATCATTAGGCTCTTCTTCATCATTTAGAGCTATTAAGAGCAGCCTTTTTAGCTCTGTTTTTTATAATTCCCAATTTTGCCTTTAAGCAATTTAAAATAGTCCGCAATTTTATTAGGACTTATTTCATCAATTTGGGCTCATTTTAGCTTGATAATATCAATATTTTTTGGTGATACATAAGACGCCTTGAATGAGTCCCACCATTGTATCATTATTTTTCTTTGAAGATAAGGGATATAATCCCATACATCAACATTTTGAGATACCAAATATTCCCATCTTAAAATCCAAGGGGCCTCATATAAGGCCACAAAATTGATGAAATTATATATTAATTTTACACCTTGATTAGAGGTGTGGAATAATTCAAAAGACTCTCTAGGAGTAGGGGGATAAATATCAGGAGATGGAACCCAGTATATCATCCATATTTTGAACCATTGAGGAAATTCACTAGTTTTAGTGACCATTCGGAATTGTAGGAACCAGTTATGGGTTTTCATTTCATTTTGGAATAACATGATTATATCCCATGCTTTTATATAATCATAATAGTCGTAGGCCCTCATATTTAAGGGTCCTGCTAAGTATTTACTTTTCAAAGGGTCGAAACCCCAATCCTCATAGGATATTGTCCTTAGGATTTTGGAATTTTAAGTAACCAATAATTTTACTATTTTTGTAGTTATGCACAATTTTTACTTACTCAATTTCAATCAGTATTTTCTCATAATAATTTTAGGTTTTTAACCCTAATTCGGGATGCAAATTATCTTAATATCATATGGCTCTTTTAGAGCATGTTTGGTTTCTATTACCAAGATAGGGAGAACTGTATTTTCAATATAAGGACTTCTCTTTTTTATTTCAGCGCTATTATCCTTATTATACTGCTCCCCTATTTTTGGATAAGGAGTATTCCTGCTGCTGCTTGGGCTTCGATTAGCTGCTCTTCTTCTGGTGTCCTTGTAAAAATTCACGAGTTAAAAAGTCAGGAAGGGAATTTGTTTCCCATTTTATATATTTAATTTTAAAATCGAATCCAGATAGAATGACTTGTCATCTTTCAAATATTTGTTTAGAGGTAATATTTTTTATATCTTTTTCGAGAATATCCTTAACAGATTTACAATCTAACCTTATAAGAAATTCTTGGTTTAATATGACACTTTCAAATTTTGTAACACATTTAACAATTGACAAAATTTCTTTTTTAATTGTTGAATAATTCTTTTGAGCTGGATTCCATATCCCAGAAGTAAACCTTCCAATTTTTCCCTTTTATTTGGGTGAAATCTTTGTTTTAAGATTCCTCCATATACTAATTCAGAATTATCTATTTCTATTATTTTAAAGGCTTTTGGATGAGCAAAAACGAGGAAAGGCAGTTGTTTGGTCTTGAGTTTAATCTTTCTTACTGCATGTATATGCTTCTCCCCCCAATCTGGCAGATTCTTGGGAAGGCATTGGAATAGTGGTTGGCAATCCATTGTTAGATTCTTATAAAGTCCGAGATATAATTAAGGTTGCCAAGAAACCTTTGAAGTTGAGATTTGTGAAGAATAATATGGGGAAATTTATCAGCAAATTGTAAAGCACGATCAATTGGAACAATTGTACCTTGGTGGATATTATGTCCAAGGAATCTAATATTAGTTTGAAAGAGCTTAATCTTTTCAGTTGAAACTACCAATCCAGCATTTAACATAACTTTATGAAATAAGGGTAAATGTTTCCAATGCTGGTCAATTGATTATGAAAATACTAAAACGTCATCAATGTATACAATAGTGAAAATATTATAAGGATTGAAGATTTCATTCATAAAGTTTTGAAATTCAGAAGGGGCATTTTTTAGCCCAGATGGCATGACATTCCATTCATAGTGTCCAAAAGGTACTGTAAATACCGTTTTATAACGATCTCTTTCAGCTAACTGGATCTGCCAATACCCAGATTTCATATCAAATTTTGAAAAGACAATGGCTTTGTAAAGCCTGTTAAGTAAATCCCTTTTATTAGGGATCGGATATTTGATCCATCTTAATGCTTGATTTAGAGGCTTGTATTAATTACTAGCCTAGAGACCTCTCTTTCTAATTCAATTGTTTTTTCTACATAGAAAGCAGGACAGCTCCAAGGGGAGTAAGATTTCCTTATTACCTTTTTATCAAGTAAATCTTGAATTTCACAGATTTCAAGCAACCTACTATTCATCTATATTAGCCTAGATTTTGTTGGAATAGACTTTTCATTAAAGTCTGGTCCATACGACAATTCTACTGTATGTTGTTTCCCATTCCAAAAAGGATTTGGAATTTCAGCACATACATCACTTTCTAATTTTTGTGGAAAAGAAGCAATTTCTTTCTGTATTTGTGGGGATCTTAACTTTTCTTCAATTAATCTATGACTTATTTCTTCTTTTAGATGAAAAAGGAATTTTTCTTTATTTTTAATATCATCCTATATTTGATTTATTTCCTTTATTTTAAGCTTATCTATAAAATCAAATCTTACTTTATGTCCATCAATTTTGGATTCAATACCAGTATGATTTAATAGTTTAATTGGATATAAAAGATTCAAGAATAGTGTTCCTAATATAACTGGCTGAGAAAGTCCTTT
>NW_006497508.1:683908-713756 GCF_000471905.2 Amborella trichopoda
GTGTGTAGGGGGAAAAGATGGGATTAACCCACTAGCTCATATGAACATATGAGCCCAACGGCCCAGATTAGATATGGGCCGATCTGACGATCATGGATGTCCGGTAGTGATTGAATTTTTTTTTTATATATATACAGAGCCAAATCACTTGAAATTTTAAGTGTATGTTATTCTCATCCAGCAGCACCAAATAAAATACAAAAAAAATTATCTGCAAAAAATAAAATGACCAAAATACCTCTCAAAGTTTTTCGGGGGTATTTTGGTCAATTTATTTCATATAAAATATTTTTTTGCTATTTTTCAAAAATTCACCTATTTTTTATGAACACACTATTAAAATTTCAATTGATTTGAATTTACACATGTCGGTACCCCCACGAAGCGATAAATGCATCTCTTTCATGCGCTTCTTTCCGCGCCTCAACAGTGTAATTAGTGGTGCGAGCATCATCTCTGTTGAGCATGGAAGTTGGCAATAGATATGTGAGCTTAAAGAAGTACATCAATGGCGAGCCATGTGAATCTGACCTTGAAATCAAGACTGCAACCCTCTCTCTAGAGCCCCGAAAGGGTTCAGGAGATGTGATTGTGAAGAACCTCTATCTCTCTATCGATCCTTACCAGCTCAATCGCATGAAATTGTACAACTCTTCTCAATCAGCCCTCAGCACTTCCAGACGTCTTGCTCTCGGTCAGGCGAATCATGGAACCTCATGAATTCTCTAGCCATCCTTGAATTATGCAGATCTCTCTCTTTCTCTCTCTTCTCTCTCTCTCTCTAGCATTGGTTTAAAATTAATAAAGGCCTTAGGTTTTATAAAAAAAGGTCTGAAATAAATGATGTCGAACTGTATTCATATTCATAGCTGATTTATATGGCTTTTAGAAGATTTGGTCAACTTTCACCAATTTTTTATTTTTCTGAATATTTTAAGATATAAATCTAAATTTTCAATAATCTATCTTTTTATATACATTTTTGGACTTTTAATGATTTTTATTAGTTATTTTACTATTTTCAATTTTAATTATTTTCATAGTTTTATCATACAGAATCATAGACAGATAAAAATTTCATGCGATTTTCTGTTGTATTTGTTTTGCTTATTATATTACTCACGATCTTAGTTTATTGAGCAAAAAAATGTGTAATTTGAGTATCCAAAAGTGAAATGGTGTGTAATAATTAGGTAATTGATGCGCCCGGTGTTGGCGAGGTAATGGTATCAGATGATGCAGAGTACAAGAAGGGGGATTGGGTTGCTGATTTCATTGGATGGCAGGAGTACAGTGTCATTCATGGAGGAGAAACCATGCGAAAGATTGAGACCAAAGAATTCCCCTTATCGTATCACGCTGGAATTTTAGGTAATGCAGTCAAAATATCTTTAGGATTATTTATTTATTTATTTAAGGATACCCCTCAAAATCAACTCAAAAGCTATTCTATCCACCAATAATCTTTGGTATCGTACTCAACTTGGATAATGTCTGTTTTTAGAATATTGTAAAAACCTCCAATACCATACTTTCTATGAAACTTACCCCAACTTAATTTTTTAGCTTTTTTTTTTTTTTCAAGACAAACTTTCTATGCAAATACCCCTAAAAAAAAAAGTTCATTTTTTGTTAGACGGATTTCATACACAAAAATCATTTTGTTCATATTTCACGTTGACTTTTGGACCCCACTAGCACATTGCCAGTATGCACAAGTGGACCCCCCTAAAATAACTATCGGACCGAAATTGAGTATTTTCGGATAGCCTTTTATATAGTGCTGGAGTGCTCGAATCCATTAATATCTACTGCCAGATCGCCCTTTACAACTGTCGGACCGCACTTTACACAGTGTTAGAGCCCTATTGCCGGACCATAGTTACATAATGCCGAATCCTATTTTGGTGGGATAGAGGATAGAGAGGCATAGGTAAAGTAAGTAAAAGAGGGTAGTTTAGGTTTTTATTTATTTAATTGAGGGTATTTGCATAGAAAGTGTATTTTGGAGGAAAAAGTATGAGAAAAAGTTAGGTTGGGGTAAGTTGTATAGCAAGTGTAATCTTGAGGTTCGTTTTATTTTATTTTTTTAATTTTTAATTTTTATTTCTTTTTGTTATTTCTCCTCCTTTACACTATCCATTAAATCTCTCTCTCTTTCAAAAAATACAGTCGGACCGGCTTCTGGAAATTCAGAAGTGTTGTGACCAAATTGAAGTAAAAAAAAAAAAACAAAAGCGGTTCGGCACAAAAGTGTGCCAGACTGGCTTCTAGAATTCCACAAGCCTTGTGGCTAGTCTGGCACCCTTTGTGTTGGATCGAAGCAAACAATTTCCGTCCAGCACAAAAGTATGTCGGACCAGCCACGAGGCTTAAGGAATTCCAGAAGCTAGTACAATACACTTTTGTACCATTCTGTTTTTTTTTTTTGTCAAAGATTGGTGAGTTCTTTTGTCATAATCTTTATTTTATATTTTCCCTTTTTGAAATGCCCCAAACCATAAATCAGTTTATTGTTTCTACTCTATTTTTTTTCTACTTTTAAACTTATTCTAACTCTAAAGTTAGTTTTGGTTTTATTCTATTTTTATAAAAAATTTGGATTTTTCAAATGTATGTTATTTTTTCCTAAGTTTTTAGGGATTTTTTTACCACTCCATAACTCGTTTATGTCCAGCAGACTTGGCCGAATAACTCACCTCAACCTCCAGAATAACTCACCTCAGCCTCTGCACATTAATTGCAATTGTTGAAATTAATGCATCTATTATGTGACAATGTTGAAATTGGTAAGAGATATCTCAACTTTACCCTGTTTTTATGCAGGGTTTAGTGGGTTTACTGCATATGTTGGTTTTCACCATATATGTAAACCCAAGAAAGGTGATCGTGTGTTCGTTTCTGAGGCCGCAGGATCGGTGGGAAGCCTAGTTGGGCAATATGCAAAACTTGCAGGTTGCTACACTGTTGGTTGTGCCTGAAGCAAGAAAAAGGTTTTGTTCAATTACTTTTCTGTGATAATTCTCGGGTTTAGTAGGGTTCAGATTTGGGGCCAGAGGCATTGTTAGGGTTTTATTCAATCTCCAGAAAACACAAGCAGTTTCTGGGTTTGTTAGGAATATCTTCGAAAATAAACATCATGGGTTTATAAAATTTTATGATATTATTATGATGTTTTGGAGATGCAGGTTGATATGCTGAAAGACAAGTTGGGTTTTGGTGATGCATTCAATTACAGGGATGAGCCTGATCTAAAAGCAGCACTAAAACGGTGCATCTCTTTTGTTACTATAGGATATTTTGAGCAACTTTCATGAAGGGGCTAGAGTATTCTGATTTCTGAATGATTTTGGACAACACAGAAATTGAACTTTAAGGATGAAACCAGAGGGACTTTTAATCCAAATCAGTGCTTCAAAAAGCGGATAGGATTGTGCGGTTTGAATTGGAGCATGTAGGGTACTCACCCAAATCATAAAACCCCAGGACTGGCCCGCTTCCTACCAGTTATATTTTTTATTATCTTTTAATTTCTATAAAACATTTTCATGGTGAACAAGGTCCAAACTGGCCAGTCCACCGATCTAACTCGGTTCGGGCCATGAGTTGGGTTTCAAAAACATTGATTATAATCTATTTAGCTAATATTATTGCGCTATGCACCTTCTATTAATCTCGAACATCTCATCTAACCACAAGTTAGAAGCTATTGGAAAGACAATCTACAATTTCTCCCCTCAAAAATTAGGCATAAAAAACTGTGTTAGCTTTTTACACAGAAAAAATTGGAAGTTTCCCTCCACCAAGTTTCAAAAAAATTACTAGAAGGTGCAAGTATAAAAAAGTTTAATTAGGAATTCTTCATGGATATCTTAATAAAGACTCAAAATTATAGTGCCTTCTTATGGGAAAGGAAATTTGAAGTGCCAGATATAACAAGTGATTGAACTTGGTTTTTCATCGAGAATTCAAGTGTGGAAACATTTTGCATGTAGCTTTTATGTATCCTCTAGACCAGTTTACCTTTTAGGGGCGAGGCCAATTTGTTCCGAGTTCTATGTATAACTCCCAAGTTGTGGTTTCTGGCCCTGTGCAGTACTCAGGCGAGTCCGAGACTGGGACAGGGCCGAGAACCTGGCGTTAGGCGTGTTTCTAAACGCTATTCTTTCCACATGAAGATTCTCACTTCTACTTAATTATTTTGTTTAGAGTCTTACACATGAAGATTTTCATCTACTCTTAATGAGTTTATCTACAGGCATTTCCCTGATGGAATTGACATATACTTTGACAATGTTGGAGGAGAGATGTTAGAGGCAGTTGTGGCCAACATGAACTGTTTTGGTCGCATTGGCATGTGCGGTGCCATTTCAGACTACACTAACTCTAGCAAGACCGCAGCATTTGACACAGTGGACATAATCTACAAACGCGTAACAATTCAAGGTTTCCTTCTAAACGATTACAAAAACATCTACCCGGAATTCATGAAGGCCACCGTTGATTATTTGTGTCGAGGGAAAATTCATGCCGTCGAGGACATCTCTCAGGGCCTCGAGAGCGTGCCTGCAGCTTTTGTGGGGCTCTTCCATGAAGACAATACAGGGAAGAAACTTGTCCAAGTGACTCATGATTGAAGGTGAGCAAGTAGTATGATGGCTCATTCTTGCCTAAGGCCGTTGTGTTTATTGTAGTGTTTGCTTTTACTTGACTACTTAATCAATATTGTGATGCTAGTATCCCAGTCTTTCTTTGGTCCATTGCTTTGGCACTATGTAGGAACTTCTTAATCAATATTGAGAGGTGATGTTGAGTTTGGGTGAGACAGTTGACTTAGTTTACGGAAAAGTTTATAGAGAGCTGAGGCTTTAAACAATTAAATTAGAATCCATCTAAAAAATTTCACCAAAAGAGGTTGTTTTGATGCTCAAATATCTTCAAATTGATTATCTCGACATCAAGATGCATGGACATGAGAAAAAAATGGATTTCAAGTTTTGAAAATATTACATCTTGTATTCCATTTTTTGACCGTCAATTTTCAAGATTTTCAAGTTTTTATAGATCTATTAGATCCACTATTTTGAAGGTTAAAATTTTATAATTAAAGATGAAAATATATTTTAAGGCTATCACAAATATTTCCAATATTGAAACCATATTTCTCAACACTATTTAAAGGTGCGTTTTACTTTGATTATTTAGAGCCTCGGAACTATAAAAACCGCACCCTTTACTTTAATGTGCAGGCTGCTTTTGCACTTTGCAGAACTACTCGATATTTCATTCATGGAGGTGCTATGCCCTTCTAATATTTCTTCTGTCTTCTATTACTCTACATTATCTTTTACCAATTAAAAATTATACTCATTGTGTAGCCATTTTCTTGCATATTTTTCTATTAAAATGAAATGATATAATGATGCATACATACATGATCACCCATTTCAAAAACACATAATCATTTAGGAATTTTTGAGTTACAAAATATGTGTTTATTTACATGAATGTTCATTCTGTTTATATGTACTCTCTATTGTGTATTTTACATTGCTACGTGCAATGCACGTAATCCAACTAGTGCAATGTATGATCTACAATTGCACTCATATTAAGCAATGTTAAGAAAAACAGTGATTTGGATTGTAATCGTCCAATTCGGATCGAGAATTGGCCGAGCTGGTCTGCTTCCCACAAAATATTTGGAGCGGGCTGGTTCTATTGGCCAGAATTGGTCCCACATTTTTATTCTTTAAATTTTCAATTTTTTTGTTCTATAATTGTTTATCAGAATTGGTTTTCTAAATAGGTGATCCGAGTCTTTCATCCGGTTTTTTAAACCTTGTGCTTAAGCAACAAATATTCAAGCATAATAATAGACCTTAGTGATATAGGAATCGAAACCTATGCATAGCAAAGATTTTAAGTCATGAAGTTTAGGCTTATTTTATGACAATATTAATAGATACTCATATTTGGTCTTTACCACTGTTAATGGACCCAGCGAATAACTCAGCCTTTACAAACGGCTGACACAAGTTTGTCCCAACTCACCTAGAAAGTTGGATAAGGTGATCTAGCACGATGTATACAATTTTTAATTTTTTTTCTTATCGATTAGAACATTTATAATAATTTAATTATAATATATTCAATTCAAAAGAAAAGAATAAATAAAGAATTGGTTATCACTTGCTGTCTCTATTTACGACTTTCTTTTATTAAATGAATCTCATATGGGCCCCACATGGCCTCCCTCCAAACATATTTGAGATTTTTTTTAAAACAATTGGATTTTTAGAATATGTGAAATAGGTTTTACTTTTCTCTAAATATTAAATACTAAAATTGAATGTTTCTTAAATTTGTAAGTACATTTTGCAAAAATAAAATATCCAAAGCTATATAAAAATTCAAATAATTATTTTAAAAATCAATTAACATCAAAATAAATAAAATGAAATAATTTTGAAGGGAATAGGATCATTTTAGATTTAGAAATTAATAATTCTAAAGGACTTCATCTTCTACTGTGCATTATAATCTACACTTACTGTCTTAAATTGATCCAACAGTTCCCATGACTCACATGCCTCTGCAATGGTTCATTATTGGGCTACCAAAGTCAGCTAATAGACAAAGATATATAATCTCAGTCTGTAGATTACAGGTTCTCCCCTAGATACGAACCCATGATCACCTAGACCAGATGCACCCACAGCTCTATGGTGCAAAAGGGTAACATCTCGCAAATGTGTGCACTGCACCCTCAATAATGTCTTTTTTTTTCCTGATATGACTATCATATGCATATGCCATGTGATGGTTCATTGACGAGGCTTTGGCCTTTATCTCTAGAGGCCAACCATCATACACAAGGGTCACATAGTCCCTTGTCTCACTCCTCTAGGGAACTCCAACATCATCAAGGGATAACCCGTAAACTCCCATTGGTTGTGCTCTACACCCAGGTATTTCAGGGTTTTTCAATTCGACTGGCCTAGCTCATAAAGCCAAGTCTGAGTATTGACAAATAACATTTTCCTATCTCGGTCCCTTTGGACCATAATCTCTTGGTCCCTCAGGACTATACTCCCACTGGAGTTATTTGCTCCATTATATTAGATATTGATTACATGCTCTCATAAGGCCTTTAATGGTCACAAAACCCTACGCACCCTTTATAAAAACTCTTAAAAATTAATAAATTTGTAAACAAATTACTAATACATAATCTAGAAAAATGTTTTTATATGATTTTTATTTTATGATGATTTGGGAAATTTTCTGATTACATGATCAAATTTTTGCTCGTTTTTTATTGGCTTGAAATATTTCAAATATAAATCATTTATTGCAAATAATCCATCTCTTATATACTTAATTCAACTTTCAATTACCACCGTAACTTTGGAAAAAGTTTCTATAAGATTGTAGGCTTAACGAGTAGAATTAAAGATGCACCTCATAAATCCACCATAAAAGGTTATTTCAATTTTGGAAATCCCTTAAATTGATCATCTCGACATTGAGATGGATGGGTATGAAAAGAAAAAAGGTTTTCGAGTATGCAAAATCGTGTATCTTGCAACACACTATCTGGACTGTCCATTTTCAAGATTTTATTGTGTTTATAGATCTACTTGATTTGAACCACTTTAAAATATTATAATTAGAGATGAAAATAGATTATCAAGCTATCCTAACAATTGATATCCAAATTATGTTTATGATAAAATTTAGAGGTGTATCTTTATTAGATTATTTAAAATTACAACCTTATGCAAACCATACCCTTTAACTATTTCTATTACTTATTTTGATTTTTGCTATTTTTCATTATTTTTAAAATTTTTATATTTTATTTTTGGGTTTTCTGGACCTTTGTTGGGCTTGCACGTGATCCAACCGAGTCCACTTTGCCGTTATTAGTTATACATTTGATATTAGGGAAAAGTTTATATAGCGCCGAGGCTCTAAACAATCAAATTTGAGCCTACTTCAATAATTTCATTAGCAGATGTTGTTTTGATGCCCAAATATCTTCAAATTGATCATCTCGACATCAAGATGCATAGACATGAGAAAAAATTGGATTTTAAGTTTTGAAAATAGTGTATTTGGTAATACATTTTTAGACCATGAATTTTCAAGGTTTTATAGATCTGTCGATCTACACTATTTTTGAAGCTTTAAACTTTATAAATAAATATGAAAATATATTTTAAGGTTATCAAAAAGATTTCCAGTTGTGAAACCATATTTCTCGACACTATTTAAAGGTAGGCTCTAATTTGATTGTTTAGAGCTTAGGCTCTATACAAACCGCACCGATATTATCCTCTCCATTTAATCAAAATATCTAAGCTCTAAACAAACCGCACCGATATTATCCTCTCCATTTAATCAAAATATTGGTTTATTAAATTGAAACGTGATGTAATTATTGGTAATCCGTAGCTAATAGGGAAAACTAAGGTTTTAAAATTCAGCCATTTGGATCGGAATCGTTGAGGGCGATTCAGATATCAAACCGTGTCCGGTCCTTACCGATTTGGTGGCAGAGAACCCATATGCTTACCATATTTTTTTCAAAATCTTGAATTTGGTACTCAAGAATCGGATGTTTTCCATAGTTTTTTCAAAATCTTTAATTTGGTACTCAAGTATTCATTTAAAAAGTACATGGCACTACAACATTATTATGTACCTGCAATATGGGAACACATACACATGCAGGGCCTAACCTTTCCTGTGGGATATTTCCTTTGAGCCTCTTTTTTTGATAACTTCCTTTGAGCTTTTAACCTCTCTCTCGGACTTTGAGCTATTAATCTCTCTCTCGGACTTTTGTATCAGGAAACTGATGTCTATCTCACATATACAAGGAAATTATCGTCTACAAAATGAATGGTCTACAAACTAAAATTTTTTAGATTAATTATATTCATTTTTCTTTTTTATAATTAACATAAAAGAAAGTACATAGAATTAAGTTTTAATTACATATAGTTATAAAAAAGAAATTACATATAATAAATTTACATGAATTACTATAATTATATGAAATTTTTGTTTATTTATGTTAATAACTTAATATAATTATGATAAACTTATGTCAGTATAATTATATGAATATGATCATATTAAAATTATGCCAATATTATTATGTTGAATGAATATATATTTATGTAAAAATTGTTAACTCATTTATTATAATAATGTTAAAATTGTTATTGCTATATTGAAATTTTTATTGTTATAAATACTTTAAAACATCACATAATTTAATATACTAAATTGGTATATTATTTAATATTGTTTTTTGTTATATAGAATATGTTATTTTGTATTTAAATAGATTGTAATTTTAAATTAATATATTTATGACTTTTAAGAATATTAACAAATAAATTATTGTTAATTTGTTATTATAATAGTTTATTTTGTACAACAATAGAAATTTAATATAATTTTAAATTGTATGAAATTGTTATATAGAATTGTATTGAATTGTTATATAGAATAATGAAATAGGTTCTCAATATTTGCCCTTTTTTTATACAATAATTAAAAACCATGATGCAATTACTACTATTTTTAAAAAAATCTAACAAACTAGATTTTTAAGAAATTATAATAACTTTTTTGAAATTTTTTTCGGTCTAAACCGGCCTATTTTTCGATCCGGATCACCGATCCCCTGATCCAATACAGTTTCAGTTGCCCGATCCGATTGACCGATCCATTTAAAAACCTTGATGCGGAGTACACTTAGGGTGACTTTGTTACAGTTCCCTTGAGATGGCAAAGTATAGTATCATTCCTGGTGGAGAGACTTTGCAAACGATCGAGTCTGAAGCATTCCGCTTGTCTTTCAAGGCTGGAATTTTACGCATGTTTTGACCGTATGCCTTTCTCTATACATTAAGCATAATCCATCGTTTTTTCTTTGTTATTTTGTTACTATTTCAGCTTCTTTTTAGCAATGCACAAGGGCCATTTTACCTTGTTATATTTATTTCTTGTTGTAGAGGGCTCTTTTTTTTTTTTTTTTAAAGCTTAGGTAGCATGTACTAATGGAGCTTTTTGAATTTGAAAGAATAAAAAATGCATCATTGTAAGACTCGGCCGATTAAGTCAGCCTCGCCCTAACAGCGAGACAAGTTTCCTTTGAGTAACGTGTACACCAAATTTTTATATATAAATTACGATGTCTATTTTAAGTTAAAAGTTGCACAAAGCCTCTTTGGATAGTGCTTATTGTTGGATTTGGTACTATCCAAAATCACCCACAAAGAAATTCCATAATTTATGTGATTGAAATATTTTTATATTATGTAAGATTGATATATTCCCATATTTTGTGAGATTGAGATTTATATTGATAAATTTCCTAAATGAACTAGAATCCAAAAAGATTAGGACTCTTGGATTTATCTCGTGGGTTTTGGGATATATGTAACACCCAATAGGAAGTTTGTTATTTAGTATGGACTCCTAATCTTATATATATGAGATGAAAGTACAGAGAATTTGTATGCTCTATTTGGGTCACCATATGGGAATGATGGTTCCTCTAAAGAGAGAGAGAGGGAGGTAGAGCCTCATGTACATAAGATGCAATTTCCTCCTAGATAAGATCATTTCATTTGAATAGAAACATTGTGATGGTGCCTCTTTTGGACTTCCGAAGATTGAGAGGCTTGTTTCTTGTTGAGAAGCGATTCTCATTGAGATTATAGGTGGTTTCCCTTTTAGTGAGATGTACTCTCATTACTATCAAAGTTCTATTCTTTGACAATGGTTTAGTTATGGAATAAAGATGAGAGATCAGCAATGGTGCCGTTTGGGATAGCAGGTTTAAAAAGGTTTGATCAACTTGTGTTTTTGTTAATGTTTGTTCCAAAGTATTTGATGTAACTTTCATTAGTATAGTGGATTTCAGTTTGCCATGCCCGTGGATGTAACTCTCTTGAGTGAACTATGTAAATATTTGTGTTATTGTGTTATGTGTTTCATGTTTTATTTCTCGTACTTTATTTGTCAAAAATCAACCCATCGAGTTTAGAGGTTCCGCGCACAACAAGTGGTATCAGAGCACGACACTTATGCACATTGCACTGGATAACAAGGATTTGAATCCCCCAATTTAACGCTAACCTGAGGCAACTAGTCTAACCATGGAGACGGATTTTTATGTGTATTTTTTATGTTTTTAAAATAGAATTGAACTTGATCGAGTCATGGAGACAAATTATTATATATGTATTCTTTTTCATTTTTTTTAAAAATAGGACTGAACTCGGGCAAGGTACTCCAACTCACCCCAAAAACTCACCTTAGCTAAGGGCTCATCCAATAGGAGCATGCACCCCAAGTTCCCAAGGCGAGACTTTCAACGCAACTCTGATTATTATGAGTCCTTGCCTACACAATGTCTTCGAGATGATTATGTGGTCTGGCCTACTTAAGGTGTATTGGCCATGCCAAATCCCATGACCCATCTAGGGGCTCCAGTCGGCATCCAAGTCAAGGTCAAGGGGACTCTTATGCCCCTGACCAACAAAGTCATTTCAGCTCTACCCCATCAGCGAGGCAGCAACAATTTTGAAGTTTGCACAAATAATGGGTGTAAGAGATTGAATGCTTGTATCTATAGGCATTTCTCCCACCAGCGATCGAATTCGTGTAAGGAAGATAGATGGTCCGTCTCGTTCATGGACTTTCTCATTTGTTCCATTGATACCAACACCCTGTATTTGTACTTCCCCATTTTCCCCTTCCCTTGTTCTAAATGCCACCCCAATCAGGGAAAAGCCTCGTGCTGCTCTAGCTCTACCACGGGACTATCCATCTCATAATCTTCCATCGAAGCCTGAGCCACCTCAAGCTTGACATCATCATCCCCCCATGCAGTCCTTCTAGGCTACCCCGGCTCCATATAATAATTCATAGACAGCCTACTCAGCCCTTACGCAACCCTACTACCCATATGCTCAGCCATACCAGCCAGCTTACTTTACTAGGTTCAGATCCCTACGAAGTCTTTTTAGACTGAACCTCCATCATGTAGTCATCACTATCCAAGGTAGCCTGTGCAGCCTGCTCTAGTAGTCCATTTGCAACCATTGATCCCGGCTTACCTGCCCCTGGCTCTACCAGTCTAGTCCCCCTCAAACCTAATCATGGCACACTCCGGCTCAAGCCACTTTGCATGTGCCACCTTCTTATCCAGCCCCGACTACTTCGCATGCTTAACCTGCTCCCTCTACTAATCATGTGCAGCCTACATCGGTTGTCTCTCTACTCACCCTATGCCATCAGCTATGGGCAACCAGCAAACTAGCGAGACTAAGGCCTCTCAGTCAACAAAGCGCGCCCATAATCATCTTTAAGAAAATCTTAATGAAGATCGGAGTTCCTGACATTCTCCCACCAAGATCTTATGTCACAGATGTCATCGGGATGTCGAACCCCTTCTTCTGTGTTTCATATTCCCCAAATTTGTGAACAAGTTCAATGGGGAGGGTGACCCCGAGAACCATGTCATTGATTATGTATCGACCATCCCTTCATTGGAAGACAAGCCATGCCGACTTAAGACTATGTTTTAATACACATTCTTAGGATAACCCCTGACTTGGTTTCGAGAGGTGGCATCCAAATATCCTGATCAGACCCCCGACAAACTGTTTCGACAATTTGTCAAGTAGTATCAGAAGACACAGCAACAACCAATAACCCTTGAGGAATCGGTTACACCCAAGTATAATATTGGTGACTCGTTTATCGAGCTCGCCAATAGATTTAGAAATATTGCATTAAAGGATAGTGATTGCATCGTTGAAGCCTTTCATATCAACATGGTCATAGAAAATGTGTCATTTGAGTATAAACTTTACTTCAGTAAAAGCACTTGGCCTTTCTATTTTGACTCAATACTCGAAATGGTTTCGTGCTATAAGAGAGAAAATGACAGGGCCCGAGATCAGTTACCGGTCATACTGGGGCAAGGGCTAGATGAAGTTATGATGGAGCAAGAACATGACCATAGTGAAGATTCACTAGACACCAATCCTGATGAGATAATAATTGCAAATTATGAAGATCATTGCAAGTCAGAATCATTATGAAGGTCATTGAAAGTCAGAATCATCTTTAGAATGGCTAAGGGATGCATATGGAGCTTTTCTGGCAAAACCAGATGAAAGCAGATGACACAACTGTTTCACCTGAAAATGAAGAAGTCCTAGCTGGCATTAATTTGATATAGGCCGACGAGTCAAGATCCATACCCAAACTTGAAGATTATCAACTATGAATTTGGGGCACAGGAAGAAAATGACTAAAAAATTTAGTAAATGAAGATCAAAATGATAATATTACCCAATCCCATATTGATACGGAACTTTAGAAATCAAATGATGAGAATTGCCTTAGCTCTAGGATTATAATTCACAAGGAAGCTAAATAGGTAATCATTAAATGGGGAGCTCTTATAGAACCGAAAAGTCCAACCCACAAAAGAAGCATACTATCCTGATAGCAAAATAATGTGGAGATCATCTAACTAAAAAACTTAATAATGTTTGTCAGGCAAAGGAGGAAGCAATTCCAGCTATCCTAGTAAAAGTTGAGAACATAAAGTTACAAATGGACCAAATCCTCTAGAAAAGGTACCAGATGAGCTTGAACTTACTCAAAATTATGTGACTAGGGGATCTCAAAAATAAAATACCAAGGATTCCCTTAGCCTAGGATCCAAAACTGAAGAAGAAAAAGATGTACAAACTTCATAAAAAATTCTAGTCATGGTTAAAGACATGGATCCTTAAAAGATTCAAGCCACTCCTGTCCAAGACAGTGAGGCATGGGCAAATAATCCAAATCATGAGGCTATGGATTCTCAAATTCACAATGATGGAAACAGCCTAGCCAGGGTTTTGAAGCTCAAGAAAAGGAGGGAAAACAAAGAATTCACGGAGAATCTTGGTTTCAATTGAGGATACAAGCCCGTAGAAGATCTAGGACATCCTTGTGACATATGTCACTACAAAAGCACATGCCTAGTCCATCCAATATTCCATATAAATGCAACAAGAGACCCACAAGAGGTCTAAGTTATTCCAAAGGTTAATCAAGATCCTGAGGTTGGGGATTCCCAAGACCACATTGATGGGGAATGCCTAATCTCGAAAATCTAACTCAAGAAGAAATAATGGAGCCAAGCTTAGAGGATTCAGTTGAACCATCCTCTGAGGTAAACTCAAAAGAAGATCCATCCCCTCAAGAATGGATAAAAGGAATCAAACATTTGAAATCCTAAGAGGCCCACCTAAGCTACTTTCATCTAACTTCTTGGGAAACCCACCTATTTGGGACAAGGAGTTGAGCCTAGATGAGTCAATCTGACCATCCTGTAATGCTGATCCAATAGTTAATAATGAAGAATCGAAAATCGTGGATTTGACCATTCCTGAAGATTCAACACCTTTGCGAAAGTTCTTGCAGAACTCAACCCCTAGAAATTCTTCGGGGACAACTAGGGCCACTTTTACAATATTTCCTTAATAACCCTTCTATCCTAGACCAAGAGTCCCAAGAAGAAGACAGGGGTTGGGATATGACTCCATTAACTAGGGCATCATGTATTTCAGAGGATTCACCTTTTGAAATAGAAAGTATGATGTCGAAGTTGTTCCTTTAAACATATCGATAGGGACGGTCTCATCCAATGAAGAAAACCCTGTAGGGGCAGCCCCCCCCCCCCCCCAAACCAAATGATAGGGGTACCCTCATTTGATGATGATATTACAAGGGCAATCAGTGGGCTCATGTTCCACAAAGCCATCTAGGGCAACATGACGATGCAAATGAAAAATATTCGTTAGCTCCTCCCTCTCAAATAAGCAAATTTGGACGTCCATGCTATGGTTAAGGATCTTACTTCGTGGCATTAACGGCCTCAAGAGTCAGCGAACCAAGCAAGAGATTGAAGGACTAGGAATATGAGAGTGATTCCAAGTTTGAAGATCAAGGTCCCAGTGAAGCAATTCAAGGAGGGAAAAATTTAACAAAATTCAGCAACCCCTATCAAGGAAGTATTGGATGTTAACCAGGGGACAAGAAAATCCTAAGATAACCAAGATTGGAACCTCTCTACCACCTAGAAGAAGGAATGATGATTAAGTTCTCACCTGTTTTTAAGACGAAGTGCTAAAAGGAAAAAGTACCACCAACTCTTTTCTTCTCCTCCTCTTTCTTTGTCTTCTTCAAAAGTGGAAAAAAAAAGAATATAATGGTAGAAAAAAAAAACAAAAAATTTGCAGTGCTAAAAATTTGAATGATCCTCAAGTGTTGGGAAAAAGGCTGTCAGATTGAACACCCGAAAGGAACCCTGGGGTGATATAAAAAAGAAAAGAAAAAAGAAGTTATCACTCTTTTCGTCACTTCTCTAATGTCTATAGAAATTCTTTCCAACTTCTGTTCCTAAGTCAGAATGGTGCCATAAGCAAACGTAATACGAAAGCAACAATCCAAGTAAAATTGAATGGTGTCGATTATCCGAACTTCAAAGAAGTGGTAGCGATTGGAAGTCTAAGAAGATTCTAAGTTCTCAGTGGCAGCATCCCATATTATCTAAAGCATCGGCTTGCTCTAAAAAACATCAGAAAATTCTCCCTTAAGTTGTGGCACAAGAGCCAATATAGGAAGATAAGTACTCAATGATTCATCGTCTTGAAGTTGCCAAACAGAGGCTCGACAAGCTCATACTATGGGAAAAAAAATAAATTCTATAGTAGCATGAGTCTAAACTACTTACCAAGCTATTTTCAAAATTCTTTCTCTTTTCAAAATTTTTCCCTATGTGTATGTGATTTCAAAAACATTAATTTCTTTGTTAAAATCGTATGCCCAAACACTTGGTTTTGTTTTATGAAAATTTTCTCTCTGTTTTCAAAATTGCTAAAAATGCTTTTTAAAAGGAAGGAGTTTAACAAGTTCGTACATGACGTTATTGTGTTTCTGCCTTCTCTAAAAGTCTCGAAGCACATGTTGAAATCCCTAAGAAAACCCATTTTTAAGAAATACAACTTATTAGTTCCAAAACGTTGGCCTGAACCTGTGGATCGTAAGAATTGAGAATTAGTGGTTACGAGAAGTTCAATTGGCTAGAAAAATCATCATCAACATTTCTTCTTAATTTCAAAGTCCCATTCAATTGACAGCCAAGCCCAAAAGCAAAGGTCTAAAGTCGAAGATGATTACACTGACATCCTAAGTAGCATTGGCGTGACCTCATCTAGGACAAGTCACTTGCTAAAAAATAATGGTTCCTATTGACTCTCACTTTGGGTCTTGATTGTTGGTGACCTATGAACGACACTACTACAAAAGATAGTGTAGTGGTAGTTCGATGCCTCAAGGATAAAAAATATTCATCAGTGTACCACCTTCCCAGAGGGTATTGGTCATTCAAAAGGATGACCCCTTCAATTTTTTTTTCTATCGTGTCTTAGGTGTCTACTTCATTGTCATTCACCTAGTGTCCCAGGTAAGTACCAAAGAGGAGCAACTGTAGACACTTCTCCTCCCCCTGAATTCTAAGGGAATTCCTAAAGACCCTTATTCTGTGCCTCAAGGACCAAATAAACTCTAACAAGCCATAGTCAACTTAGACCCAATAGTATCAAAACTGTCTTAAGCCTATCCCAAGTTGTAGTAGGCCCTACGAGCTTTTCAACGATCTAAGAAACCTCAAATCGGACATATGGATCGAAAGATAAAATTTGTTGAAGTTTAAGGGCCAAATTTACAAAAATGCCCCTATGCATGACATGAAACGCGTCACGCACGATCCGTGCTATAGGCTGCACTTCATATAGCCCGATGGGCACGGGGCATCCAAGTGCTTTTTTAATTGGGTTTTTAAGTTGGTTTTTTGTTCGGAATATTCCCAAAAATTCTGAAAATTGGCCTATTCCTAATCAAAATAGGACTAGGAGATTAGAACAATTATTTCAACCCTAATCTTAATCAAAACCTATAAATATCCCCTCTAAAATCCCAAAAAATACAACAAAAACTATTTAAAAATATTAGAAAATTCCTAGATAATTAAAAAATTCCCAAAACATTCCAGATAATTAGGAAAGTCATCTAGAAAGTTAAGAAAAACCTAAAAAGATAAAAAAAGTCTTAGAAATCCTAAATAAAAAACCTTCACCCAAAGTACCTAGAAAAATAGAAAAAACCTTAAAATCCTAGAAAATTAGGGAAAACATTTAACCAATTAGGGAAAATCCCCTAAAAAGCCTTATGCTAAAGCTCTTAAGTCTAGATCCTCCCAAAATCTCTTCAAAATTAAGATCAAATATTAGAAACAAGTTCTCATAAATCCAAAACCGTAGATCCATGCTTCAAGAAAGTAAGAAAATGCATCAAAAGGTGTTAATCAACATACAGCCCTGATACATGCTCCAATATGGGTTTCTCAGATATGTGATCTTCTCTCTTTTAATTTTTTTTATTTTTTTTTCTTCATCATTATGTTTTATTTCATTGTTTTCCTAGTTATTTCTTTATTCATAGATTTAGTTAAATTTTAAAAGCCTTTAAGGTCTTATAAATGGATTTTGGAGTTGGCGTTGCCGGTAAGTTTAGAGGAGGACTAGATCTACAAAGATATGCAATCCCTCTAACCCCTAATTTGAGCGATCCCACTTTATTAATTTTTAAAATTAACTTATTCTGTAAGATATTTGATTTGATCCAGTGTCTTAATTTTCCATAAGCGATAAGCCTTCTTAATTTTCCATAAGCGTTAAGCCTTCTTAATTTTCCATCAATCCAGTGTCTTCCTCATTACTAAAATCACGTTTGTCAATATCATCATAATCATGAGGTTGACTCTCTTGCACTGTTGAGATTAAATAATGGGATTTCAAATTTACATATTTACAACAGTCTCCCTTGCTTTGCTTATTCTTGCTTCTTTAGCAAACATCACGTTATCCCTTGCTTTGGTTATTCTTTCTTCTTTAGCAAACATCATATCCTCATTAAAGAGAACATCCTTTCTCCTTACGGTCTTCTCGACAATACGATCTCAAAGACTATTGCCTCCACCACCACCGTATCCGAGAAAATCACATGTTATTGACTTCATCTAGCTTAGCTTTGTTCTTACTTGGCATTTGAACATAAGCTTCAGACCCAACAGTTCTAAAATGAACATACGATACATTTTTACCACTCCAAAGAATTTTGGGTATTTCATCATTCACAAGTGTAGTGGGAGGTATATTAATCAAATATACAGTTGTATTAGCAGCTTCAACCCAAATTTGCTTGTCAAGTCCAGAATGTGGTAGTATGATTCTCATACATTCCGGATGGTCCTATTCATCCTCTCAGTAACACTATTATGTTGTAATGTTCCAGGAAATCCCTTATAATAGTACCTATAATGATATGCTTTTGAATTTTTATATCGCTTAGGTACATCCTAACAAAAAATGTTGAAAATTTTTAAATGCTTATATTTGCTGTTGCGAATTTAGAATCGATGTTAGGAAGCAAGAACAATTAGGGTTACATTGGTAATTTTACCCCTAAAGAGGCCTTAACCAATTGATAAAAGTAACTATTGGAGGAACAAATACTAAAATACCTCCAAATTGTTTTGGTTTGCCAACACCAAATGGGGGCAATTTAGGAAATTTTTTTATTTATTTGGAGTACGAACCTGGTTGATATAAAAATTTAAAAGCACACCCTCAAGTTTAATATGTAAGTTTTTGACCCTTTTAGTGCTATTGTAAGGGGATTTAATCCCTTTTTACATTTTCCCAAAGAAAAAAGTGTCGAGTGGCCATATGAAGTAAACATTGGTACTTTGTTGTTGTGAATTCAAAATCAATGTTGGGAAACTAGAACAATTAGGGTTACATGATAATTTTACCCTAGAGGAGGCCTTAACCAAATGGTTAGAGTAACTCTTTGAGGAAAAAAAAATACTAAAATACCTCAAATTGTTCTAATTTACCAACACCAAATGCGAAAAATTTTTAAATTTTTTTGGAGTAACTACCTGGTTGATAAAAAATTTAAAAGCATACCATCAAATTTAATATGTAATTATTTTACCCTTTTAATGATATTTTAAGGGGATTTAACCCCTTGTCTATATTTTCCCAAAGAAAAAAGAGTGTCGAGTGGCCATACGAGGCAAACTGTATTTGGGGTTAAATATTTTTGTGAAAATATAAGGGAAATTGTTATTTCAGAAGTATCCACGTCACCGTATTACAAAATCTACTCTCATTTTGAGTTTGAACAGTGTGGAGGGTGGAATATAGCGTTTGAAGCTCAAACATGTAAAAATCGAAATCAAGACCGTATATGTACATGGATTCATGCCCAAGCATTTCAGACCCCAGAAACCAAACAAATTGCCTCAGGGAGAGGATAGCCACATAACCCAAAAAGGGCAAAAAAAAAAAAAAGAAAAAGAAAGGAAAAGGTTATATAAGGTTTCAACCTTATATTGTTAAAGTAGGGTGCACCTCAAAAATCCTCTAAAAGAGAGTGTTTGAATGTTGGAAAACCTTCCAATTGATCATCTCACCCTCAAGATGTGTGTACATGAAGAAAAAAAGAATTTCAAGTCTTAAAAATAATGCATCTTGTAACAAGTTATCTAGACCGTCTATTTTGAAGATGTTTAAGCGTTTATAGATCTGCTCAATCTGTACCATTTTGGAATATTAAATTTTCAGAACTAAGGACAAAAATAGATTCTCAAGTAATCAGAAGATTTTTTATACCAAAACTTTATCTCCAAACAAAATTTAGAGGTGTGCTTTATTTTTAAGTATAAGGAGAGCTCCTTATGCAAACCTCACCCAAAAGAAATAAAAATACAATAAAGCTTAGTACACTTCACACCGAGTCTCCTCCTTCCGATGAAGCTTGGGATTTATGATCGGTGTCTTGATGCTCCTATAAATAGCAAAATTGTCGCAATGACATGTAGATCTCAATCTAAAACCAACTACTTAAGGCCTTAATGTGTTAGTCTTGCTAAAGCCAATTTGGGTTGATCTTTAGAGATATAAAAGATTGATCAAAGAGAAAGGTAGAGATCTATTCGCAAGGGAATTCTCCGTTTTGCTATCCAAAAATCAAATCACCAGAAGCTAACCTTAGCTTGGGCGTGCCACCTAGAAACGAGAGAGAGTGAGAGAGAAAACTTGGGCATGCCCCCTTCACTTGAGAGAGATTATTTGAGAGTATCCCCTTGGCTTGAAAGAGAATTTGGTTGGGGTATGCCCCCCTCAAAAAAACTAGAGAGAGATCTTGAAGCCTTAGGAGGGGTGTGCCACCTATAGAGAGATCTTTGAGACAGAGATAAACTCTTAAAGAGAGGAGAGAGTAGGTATCTAGATTCTATGAGGTGGGAGAGCCTCTTTATATAGATTTTTTATGCCTTGGGGTTTACCTAAATTCGTAAGGTCAAATCTTGACTGTTGATATAAGGAGACTTGTAGGGTGAGATATTTGAGTCATCCATATTTTTAATCTACCATCAAGATTCAAAGATACGAGCTAGAGCCATATCCTCCATTTCCTAGATCTATTCACATCAAATATTTAAATAAAGAAAGTATATAACATACTTTCTATTTTAGTATATCCAATCCTTATTTTTTAGATCAAGTGACCTTGATTCAAATATTTACTAAATATTTCAAATATTCAATCTTTTCATATAAGTTGGCTATACCCAACAGATAAGCCAACAAATAAGGAGATAACTATGACCCAGGAGAACAAGTTAGTCTCTATGGGTGGGACGTGCCATGGCCACACGTGGGCCCCACCCAATCCCACATGTTTTAAATTGGGCCCTCATACTTATGGAGGGTCCCATATAATTTTAGAAAGTATTTTATTTTGTATTTAGACTTTTTAAATATTATATTTTATTTAAAATATTGGAAAAATAATTTCTTTTAATTTATAAATCCAAATGATAAAAATAAAATATTAAAATATTATAAAAAAAATCAAATAAGCATTCTAAAAATTATATATCATAAAATTAATTAATTTTGATGGGAATCAGATCCGTTAGATCTAAGAATTTATCAATATACGGGAGTATTCCACCTTCAACTGTGGACAACGATCCACCTAGCTTTCGTAAACTGACGCAACAATTCCCATGACCTACATTCTATTGCAGAGGCTTATGATTGGACCACTAAAGTCAGCCAATAAACTGTAGGACACAATTTCAATTTATTGATTTTAGGTTCTCCCCTAGAGACAAAAAAATCGTGGTCCTCCAGGCGATGATGTAACTATGACTCTATGGTGCATAGGGGTAATCTCTGGCGAATATCAAAACGACTATCTATTTACATGTTGTGTGATGATATAACCATGAGGTTTTAGCCTTGTCTTTAAAGGTTATTCATCATACACAAGGGCCACATAGTCCCTTAGCTCTCGTTTGGGCATACTCCGACCTCATCAAGGGCTAATACACTAAATCCTTCTCGGTAGATCCCTATGCCTAAATATCTTGAGTTTTTCCAAACTCGACTTGATCCTTCTCGATAGATCCCTATTCCCAGATATTTTGGTTTTTTCCAAACTCGACTGGTCTAGCACGTCAAGCTTAGTCCGAGTATCTGCAAATCGCATTTGCCTACTATGGTCCACAAGATGACTACACTCTTATTAAGTTTATGTTTCACTATATAAAATGCTTATACAAACTCTCATAAGGCTTTTAAATGCTACATAAACCCAACATCTCCCACTTAGCCTTTAGAAGCCTTATAATCTTCCTTTCTCACATTCTCATCACCCCAATTACAATCTCTCTCTCAAGTATTTATCATTATCTCTTATTACATTAATCATGACTTTCATCATCAATCCTTTCACAAAGGATTTATATGGAGGCAACGCTTCTTTCTCTTTACTACTCGGATCTCATTCTGAATGTGGTTGTAGTCCATCTTTCATGTTGCATCGCGAATCATTAACTTGTTAAAGCAGTTCTTCAATCAAGCTGCTCCCTTTTGTAGCCATACAACTAGTGCCACGCATCAGAGTTCTATGAGTGAACAACAGTATGTTGTTCTAGCCGGCCCATCAAACACAAGCTGGTACTCCCACTGAAATATTGAGTTTATCTGGATCTTTTCATAACATGATACCTATATAATTGAATATCCAAGCAGCTAAAAATAATCGTGGGATTGTTAATAGCTCTTACTCAAACAAAACACATAAGAAATATTATCTCAGCATTTGTATGCATGTGTCATGTGATAGTATGGCAAGTCTCATACTAAACAATAACTCAATGCTCGTTTGGTTTCGTAAAACCATTTTTTTGAACCACAAAGGTTCAACCACACTAGTTTTTTGGTTGTAAACCCATACAAACCATGTTGTCTAATCCACATAGCACGTGTCAAGGAGACCTAACAAGATGGTTATCCTTTAACATGCCATATAGTTCATGGTCTTAGGTAATCGAGGATTCTAAAAAACTCAAAACCAGGTCACATAATTGATACCATGAGTTAAGACATGCGGGTATTTGAAAACAATGCATATATTAATGACACATTTTCACATATACAAAAATACTTTTAAGACCTAATGTTTTTCCTTATATTAGAAACTCTTGACTTGTTTCACAAATAGTTAGAAAATAACATAGTGGTTTCAAAACGATTTTCTTAAATGCTTAGTGGATCTCTTAAGAATATGGGGTTTTTTCAAAACCATATGTATAGACGTTGGGTTTTTCACAAATGATCTAATTTAATTTTAAAAAAACATGCTTAGTCTTCATAAATCGTTTTTACCACATTCACCATTAATTACTTACCGAGTCATGTTTATAGCCACAAAACAAATCATAAAGTCCATCTTATAATTTTATCCAAAATAAAGCATGACTAAATAATGGTTATAAAAACCTGACAAAAACACTTCTTATTGGCAAATATGTAGACTTTATCATGAGATCATCATCACATTACATCGTATTACTAGACATTATTGGGAGGATGGTCACTGAGATCGGGTTCCATCTGAACACTTCCTTCGTGCTTATATATTTGAATGAACCATATTCATCTCTCGTGTTTCATACTTAGGCTCATGGTCCTTGATCAAACCACATCTCCATGTGTATCACTTCCTTAATAGTTCATACTTAAGCACAATGAGGCACAAAAAAACTCAAGGTATTAAAAAACGGCTCCTTCAAATTTGTTAGCACCTATCACTTAATGTTCTTACACTACATACATATTCATAAACAAATAGCCAAAAAATATAATCATAAAATAAAAGGTTATTGAATCATTTTTCCTTTCCATCTAATGTAAGATATATTAGATACTTCAAAAACATATAGTGTGGTACCTGGGCTTTCTTGATTCTTTTCTTTTACTTGCTGACGAGCTTTTGTAAACTTAGAAGAGTACACAACTGATGAAGAAACACTTGGTCATCATCTTTTATACGTTGATGAAGCATCCACTTCTTCGGCCTTTTTGATTCTCCCGTAGATATATAAAAAATATTTTTCTACATTTCATCTTTCCAAAAATCACAAATTTAATTCTCCCACTGATCTTTAGAGTTTCTATGTTGCCACCAAGTATCTCTACCTATCCCTTCATTGCGAAGAAACCAAAGTGCTTTCACATGCATTGTGTTTCTTTTAAATTTTGTAAATCCCAGATTCACTTCTTCACATAGAGTGTCATATCTTGTCGACCTTATATTACCTCTCTTTGAAGTTTTACTGTTATAAATCATACTCGTGACACATTATAAAATTTTTGAATAACCCTTAAAAGATCTTCAATTATAAAGAGTACAAAGATGTACTTTAATATGCCACATCTTCTAATTTACTGTAGAATAGAAGATGAACATCCTATGATACAAATACGATATCTTTCAACTCATGAGGAATTTATCTCTGAAACTTTTTGAATATTGAAATATACTAAAAAATATAAAATTGAACTTAGTTCCATCCCTAATTCTCACTATTTAGTGAGTTTTTTATTTAGTGACATTCATGTCACAATATAGCTTTTATATCAAAAAATTTGTTACGCACCTCTCAATAAAATAATTGTTTCTCTCAATCCACAAAGTATTTCTTCCAGAAACCTTTTTTAAAAACTAGACTCAAAATCAAAGCATAACATCAAGGTGTTACTCTCAAATAATATTTTTCTTCAAAGAAATAAATAAGCGATATTCACTTCACAAAATATATCATACTTCAGAATTTCAAGATGAATATTATCTAGTAAAATTGCCTTTTTTCTGTACCCTTATATAGTTTCGCTTTCAAACTTATTTTGTTTGAAAGTAGACACATAATGATAACACATTTATTTTCACAAGCTTTATATCACTCTGTTACGTAGGCTTGATAATCATAGTTATTCATGTCTCAATGAACAACACACCAAACTACTGAAAATTCAGGATGACCTATCTTCAATCCAAATTTGTATTTCTCTATTCCTATAGATATTTCTCTCTCAAATAAATTTTATTAGAACTAGATTCAAAACAGAAGTCTAGAAACTTGGTGTGAGCCTTAAAACATTCTGTTAAGAATAAAAATAAAATTATGACTTCCAAGTCATTGAGACAATTTTCGTTGTAAAAAACAGCACTTGCGCACCCTTCAATAAATTGACCATATATTTCGAACCACAAGGTCTCTTCATGAAACTATTTTCTTTTTAAAGTATATTCAATTTGATGAGTCACAGTCAAATTTTAGGTAATAATAAAATCATATGATTGGTGGAAAAATTCATGGAATCCAATGAACAGTTCCTAGATGTAGCAAGGCCAAAACTGACATCCCTCATTGATGAGTCCATAAGTCTCAATTCCCCCAAGTTCAAAGAAATACCTCATTATCTTGTTCATATCAGCGCTGCAAAAACAGCAAGAATACCCGATTCTACAGAGTGCATTCTCGACGTTTGAACGTGTCAATAATTCTTTCGGAGGTGTATCACTTGACTACAAAAATCATTGGCTTTCTTATATCTCATTCCTAACTCACAAAAAATAATGAAATAAAATAAATAGGGAAGTAAGTAGATCTAGTTGTGATAACGATGAAAGTTGGACTATGTGATCAAGCGCGATGTATATAAATTAAAATTTTTTTTATTTTTCTAACATTGGCAAGACCTCTTACAATGTCCAATTACAGACAAATAACTCTTGAAACAAATAAAAAAAAGAAAAAAAACACGGTTCTCACTTGCTACCACTATTGAATACAATTCCTTAAATAAAAACCTTAACTCAGCTTTATGGGAAGAGAAGATCAAATCATAAATAAAGATTTAAAGAAGTAAAATTGCCAAAGATTTACTCAAACGGGCTTAGTATACCCCACACCGAGTTTCCTCCTTTCGATAGTGCTCGGGAACTATAATCGGTCTCTTGATTCTCCTACAAATGATAAAACCCTCTCAATAGCATATAGATCATGATCTAAAACCAACTACCTAAGGCCTGAATGTCTTCATCTTCCTCAACGCCATTTGGTTTGATCTTTAGAGAGACGACAAATTGATTAAAGAGAGAGGGAGAGATCTACTAGCATGGGGATCGTCCCCTTTGCTACAAAAAAATCAAACCATCACAAGCTAACCTTAGCTTGGGTGTCCCACCTGGAAAAGAGAGAAAGAGAGAGAAATAACTTGGGCATGCCCCCCTTAGCTTGAGAGAGATTACTCGAGCGTGTCCCCTTGGCTTGAGAGAGATTTTAGTTGGGGTGTGCCGCACCTTAGAAATCCTTAAAAGAGATCTTGAAGCCTTAGGTGGGGGGTGCCACCTATATAGAGATCTTTGAGAGAGAGATAAGCCTTTAGAGAGAGGAGAGAATAAGTATCTAGATTTTATGAGGTGGGAGAGCCTCTTTATATATTGAAAGAATAGGTGTCTAGATTTTATGAGGTGGGAGAGCTTTTTTATATAGATTTTTTATGCCTTGCGGTTTACCTCAATTTGTAGGGGCAAATATTGACCGTTGATCTAAGGAGACTTGTGGGGTGAGAGATTTGAGTCATCTATTTTTTTGATCCACCATCAAGATTCAAAGAGATGAGCTAGAACCTTATCCTCCATTTCCAAGAACCATTCCAATCAAATCTTTAAATAAAAAAAAGTATATATCTTGCTTTCTACTTTAGTATATCCAATCCTTATTTCTTGGATCAAGCAATCTTGATTCAAATATTTAATAAATATTTCAAATATTTACTAAATATTTCAAATATTCAATTTTATTATGTAAGTTGACTATACTCAAAAGATAATCCAATAAACAAGGGCATAACTATCACCTAAATCTTGGATAACAAGTTAATCCCTACAGGTGGGGTGTGCTACTCTTTGGTAGCCACATGTGGGCGCCACGTAATCCGACATGTTCTAAATTAGGCCCCCATATTTATGGAGGGTCCCATATAATTCTAGAAAGTATTTTATTTTGTATTTAGAATTTTTAAATATTATATTTTATTTTAAATATTAAAAAATTAATTTCTCTAAATTTATAAATCCAAATGATAAAATAAAATTTTAGGGGATCTCAAAAATTTAAATAAGTATTCTAAAAATCATATATTTATAAAATTAATTAAAATTAATTAATTTTGATGGGAATTGAATCCTGTAGATTTAAAAATTTATCAATATACGGGAAAATTCCAGCTTCAATTGCGGATCATGATCCACCTAGCTTTCTAAAACTGACCCAACAATTCCCATGACAAATAATCCACTGCAAGGGCTCATGATTAGACCACTAAAGTCAGCCAATAGGCTATGGGACACGATCGCAATTTATAAATCTCAAGTTATCCCCTAAAGAAGAAAAAAATCATGGTTCTCCAGAACATGATGCAACCACATCTCTGTGGTGCATAGAGGTAATCTCTAGTACATATACACGCTTCATCCTCATTGGCGAATATCAAAACGTCTATTTATATACATGCCGTGTGATGATATAACGATGAGATTTTAGCCTTGTCTCTAAAGGCTATTCATCATACGCAAGGGCCACACAATCCATCGGCTCTCATCAGGGCATACTCCGACCTCATCAAGGGCTACTACTAAACCCTTCTCGGTAGATCCCTATGCCCAGGTATCTTGGGGTTTTTCAAACTCGACTGACCTAGCACGTCGAGCCTAATCCGAGTATCAACAAATCACATTTGCCTACTATGGTCCACAAGAGGACCACACTCCCAGTGAGTTTATGTTTCACTATATAAAATGATCATACAAGCTCTTATAAGGCTTTTATAGGCCGCATAAACCCAACAGTTGCACATTGATTTTTTTATTTGCAAAATTCAAAAAAAATTATAAAAAATCAAAAAATAAGAAATTTATTTGCAATATCTTTTTTGTGTTTTCTATAATTTTTGCGAAGATTGGGAAGTGTTTTGGGCATGAATATTTATTTTTACAATTTTCCTTATTTTTTGATTATTTCTAAAATACTCCTAGTCACACATTGATTTTTTTTTCAAAATCCATTTTTCACTACCTTTTAACACCATTTAGATGTTATTTGTTTAATTTTCTTTTCAACATATTTTTATAAATTTTTTGAATTTTTTTCTATTTTTTTATTTTTTAACATTTTTTGGCTTGGACAAGACCTGCCCAGCTCGGGTTGAGTCACTCGGACTCGGTCCCAGTTACCTAGGGCCGGGTTCTAGGGGCGAAGTCGTGCTTTCCTACACCGGTCTACATGTTACAAGAACAATAGTAAAGAAATGCCTATCGCCTCTATACAAAGCAATTAGAATTATTTGGTTCCTTCCTAATACTTCTACACTAGTTCCAAGTTTGACCCATTATGCGCCTAGGGCTCTAACCCTCTACCACCAACTGGCTCTCTCTTATGTTGCCCTCTTTCTCTAATTTACCCCTTTCTTCTTTGCTGAATGTTGAATCCAAATAGAGGAGTCTTTGAGGGAGAGGAGAGATAGGTATTGAACTAAGGGAATGAAGGGAATAATGTTTTCATGATGCATGCTGTCTACACTCTTGGACTACGATACATAGTGTTGCCAAAGACCATGATTCAGATTATAGTACAAAAAAATACAAAGTGCAAAGCGTGCCTTTAGCCTATGCACGTGCTTGGTTGAGTTCGAGATTTGCCCAATTTTTGCTTTACATTATACTACAGTCCTTAAAGACCATGATTTGAATTAGAACAGAGAAAAATGGGAACATTTTGAAGGTTGGTGTGGCACATAGTTTGTTGTGGACCAGATACGCCTCAAACTCATGGTCTGTTGATGATCAGGTTCGCTGTGGCTCATACTCTGTCGGGAACCAGGTTCGTAGTAGCTCTTAATTCATTGCGAACCAAGGTCGTCGCGCTTATGTGTAATTGGCCAAATGTGTGATGCACATGTGCACGTATCTATCCCCTAATGTTCTATAAATACTCGTAAATTCTGATCCTTATAGCTTTGGATTTTTTTAATTTTTTATTTTTAAAAAATTCATCGATGGGTTGAAAGTTTGCAGTGCATTACTTCAAAGCACAATTTTATCCAGAATTTAAGCTCAATTTTCAAGTTACGGTTTGTTTCAAAATGAAGCTCATTGAAATATCTACCTTTTGTAGAAGAAAATCAAAGTATAGAGCCGAATCTCTAAACAATCAAATTACAGTGAACCTTTAAATAATGCTGAGAAATGTGATTTTAATACCGGAAATCTTTATGATAGATTTAAAATATATTTTCAGCTTTAATTATATAATTTAAAGCTTAAAAAATAGTAGATCGAGCAGATCTATGAAAACTTGAAATCTAGACAATTGATGGTCCAAAAATGCATTATAAGATGCACCATTTCCAAAACTTGAAATCTATTTGTTCTCATATCCAGGCATCTTGAGATCGAGATGATCAATTTGAGGATATTTGCTCATCAAAGCAACCTCTTCTAATGAAAATTGTGAGGTTCGCCCTAATTTGATTGTTTAAAGTCTCGCACATATATGAACTTTTTCCTTACCTATTAGAGGCCCAATAATTTGGAGAATTTCACGAAAATTTTTGCAAGAGAGTTCTTGGTTTGTATAGACATTTTCTACTTCTTTTCGTGTTTGAAGCAAGTTTCCTTTCTTTGGTAATTGGACGTTATTTTAGGTAAAGAATTTTGCTTTTCTAATAATCAAGCAAGAAAAGAACCGTGGATCCGCTGTACCAGAAAAGCATAAATCAAAGTCGTTGATTATATTTTTAATTTTAGCCTTTAGGATCTCCAAAATGTAGTTCTTCCATATTTTATGCGGACATTTCATGCATAAGTGTTGTTGTATAACGATGTAATGGAAGGAGAGAGGCTGTACATTGTAATCAGATTTGTTTTTGGTACAAGAACGTTATAATTACTGCTCGTTATGGGTTGAAATAG
This sequence comes from Amborella trichopoda, assembly GCF_000471905.2. Next base: position 713,459 of record NW_006497508.1, read on the forward strand.
GATGGTTTGGGTTTTGCCACAGACATTACTTAAAGTCTAGGAAAAAATTTCTTGAACCTTGTACATAAACTGATACACCCTTAGCTCCACAATTTTACTTATAAAGACGGGGCTTGGTTTGTCAAAAAAAAAAAAGAAAAAAATTACAAAATAGGTTCGGCTTGGTGATTGCGCTGAGACGAAGATTCCTAAGTCGGGATTTTGGTACAACTTCAAGATTCCTTTTTTCTGTTTGGTAATTTTTGTTTGTAGATCAGGTCCAGCCTTGATCTACGAAGGTTGGAGTCAACCCTATTCC
>NW_006497508.1:713937-740590 GCF_000471905.2 Amborella trichopoda
AAGTACTTTTACCTTTTTCTTTGTTAGTTTAGTTTTTGTTTTAGTTAGTATACGTACGCACGCTCGTATACTACGTAGGTAGGTAGTACCTACTACTATATATATATATATATATATATATATATATATTATTTTAATGTATGGATATATTTATGTATTATGTAGTCATCATCATCTCATCCCAACTATGTTATATATTACATAATATATATTTTATTTTTGTAATTTGATATGAAAAAGTATACAAAGAGACTATCTACTTTTAATACAAGGAGGTCACATATCACTCTTGTCTGGTAGATTTCAAATCAGGTGGTAGTGCTCGTGCCATTCATTAGACTCAAAGTTAAAAAGGATAAAAAATTTATCAAAGTTCTTGATGCATCCAAGCCATCCATTTTGACATCCAATGGTTTGGAGCAATTGTGACCTCCTTGTAACAATGATCAATGGTCTTATACAATCCCATTTGATAAGGACCTGACTTGATGGTCAAGTATGAGTCGATCCGACCTGCTGACAGCTTAAAGATAAGTTGTGAACACAAGGAAAGTGGTCATATTATAGTATAGTTCCCCTAGGAAAAATGAGAAATCTTTTCATATATTGAGCATATGTGTCCCCTATTCACAATTTGGCTTTGGAGCGTCAGATCTTAATCCGAGGACTCAGAGTATTTTTTTTTTTTAATCTTTTGTTCTATAAATCATTATGCAACAAAATTTGGGGTAAGCACAAAAAATGATAGGGGCACACATGATAAAAATAAAAATAATAAAGTATCTCCTTTGATAATAAAATTACTAGAATGCCCATGACCTATTTAGGGGCTTTTTGGTTTTTTATTTTTAAGAGAAATATTTTTTAATTTTTTTTTGCTAGGCACGCTGAAATAAGAAGATGGGACACCCGAAATTTAACAAAAAAAAGCTTGGAAGAAGAAAAATGAAAAATCAACCATTATTTGGCATCACATTACGACATGAACAATCCTAACCATCTATTCAGATCAAATGGCTGAAAAGCGGAATCATATATAATTTATACGTGAGTAAGGTGACATAGAAAGCTTTCCCTAGAAAAACTACCCCAAATACTATTTTTGATAATCCCTCTACTAGTTTATGAAACAACCTTGCCTTATTTTAGGAAAGGAAAACCGCAATGTGTTGTGGAGATAATCAAATCGTGTTGTGGAAAGAACGAACCAATCCCATCTTAACCACTTCACCCATTAATATAACCCAGTTTCCCCTATAAAAGCACATCCGTAATCCCCCCCTCAACACAACAAGCATAAAACTGTGGGCCTTAGACAACCCTAGTTGCTCGTTAGAATGGCATCAAACATGAAGACTCTGTTTATTGCCATTTCCTATCTGCTCTTTTCAAATGCTATATTACTTGGTGTTAGTGGTGATGCACCGTGTGGCAACACATCCATATTCAGCGTCGCCTGGGGCTTGACGTCATGCGTGGATGCGGCAAAGAACCCATCGGTTAAGCCGCCGCGGTCCTGTTGTACCAAAACTGCAGACATTTTTTCTAGGACCTCTGCTAGTTGTATTTGTTCTGTTTTCTTGTCACCCCTTGCCAAGCAAGTCGGGATAAAACCGGCCGTGGCCATAACCATCCCTAAGCGTTGTGGCCTCAAGAAGCGACCGGTTGGATACAAATGTGGACGTAAGAACAGCACTCTATGATACTTTTCTTTTTTTCCTTTTTTTTCATACCTCTCTTTTCCTCTTATACAAGCTAATTTCAACCATTATATATATATATATATATCCGCCAAATATGTGTGTGTAATTTTAACATTTACAAGGGGTCTTAATTCTATATTTTTCTTTACATTGTGCAGGATACGTGCTGCCCTAAGATGCCCTAGCCGAGAAAGGGAATTGCTAGTAGCAGTCAACAATGTTCATGCGAGCCTATGTAATAATAAACAAAGACTGTATACAATGTAATAATTTGGATTAATCGATATCGGGTTTTTTTTTTTAATATTGATTATCAATTGACACGCAGGCCTTGCCCCTACCAATATGGTCAAATATGAAATATTTTGAGGTTTATGATGGCTCTTATAAATGGCATGATGATGTGTTACTTTTTTTTCATATTAAAATAAGCGGGGTTTATGAAGAAAACATAACATTAAGACTTTGAGAACAAAAATGTACATTCTTCCTTAGTTGTCAGATGTAAAATGGTTGTGTTATTACCTGTGCTTAAAGTTCGAAAAGCATAGTTCCACACTCTATTACAAAATGATGGCTACACACTAGCAACCTAAAGGCTAAGGTTCAGTCACGTAAATTTCACATCCGTAGGCTGCGGTTCATCGAGATAAATGGCCTTTACAATATGCATTCCTATTATCAAAACCCTTATATTTCTTTACTCTGGTCCCTATTGAAATGTAGTCGCTAAAATAATATGCTATTTTGAGGAAATTTTTCAAAATACACCTAACTTATGATTATTTAATATATAATGATTTTTCAACTATTCAAACTGATCATGTGCATTTTGTTGGGATCGATGAAATCAAATCAAGGGAAGGGGTTGAGGTCATGATGTTAGCACCACTTGTGTCTCAACTTCTGGTCTAGGTTTCCATTCTCATTGATGTATTAAAATACCGCTAATTATTTCTAAAAAGGGGTAGGAGCATGTAATCCCCACTTATCTACCTCGAAAATAATAATAATAACAATAATAATATTAATAACAATAATAATAATAATAATAATAATAATAATAATAATAATAATAATAATAATAATAATAATAATAATAATAATAATAATAATAATAATAATAGTAATAATAATAATAATAATAATAATAATAATAATAATAATGATAATAATAATAATAATAATGATAATAATAATAATAATAATAATAATAATAATAATAATAATAATGAAATCAAATCAACAACACATGAAAAACAAAGAAATTCCTATGGCCCATGTATTGAGTTTTTTTTTTTTAATGTGATCTACCCCGAATAATAATAATAATAATTATGAAATCAAATCAACAACACATGAAAAACCAAGAAATGACTATGGCCCATGTACTGAGTTTGTTTTTTTTTGTTTTTCTTTTTTTTAATGTATTTGGGATCTACTTAACAATCACTAGATAACAATTTTTAACAAGCACAAAAAACAATACGTAGAGTTATTCAAAACCTAGATCTTGCACTGTCTAAGAACAAATAACGTAGGAAAATTCCCCATCAAAACCTAGATCTTGCACTACAAAAGTTGCACTGTTTAAGAACAAATAATGTAAGAAAATACCCCAGGCTTATTTGGTTAGCACTTGATGATTTGCAACGCTGCGTCCTAGGCTCAATTTTTATCAAGGGTAGGGTCCCTCTCTCCACTGGCTCACTAAAAACAAAAAAAAGGGGAATTAGATAAAAGACCTTTAGTGTCTTGGAGACCGATGTGATAACCAACAGAACCACGACACCAGGCAATTTTTGGCATTTTTCTCACTTTTCCTTTGTTAGTATTTCTACACTAGTTCAAGTTCAACCCATTATGCACCTAACACTCTTAACCTTCTGCACCCACTTGATTTCTCCCTCTTACGTACCCTCTCTCGCGTCTTTAACTTACTCCCTTTTCTCTGTGTTGAATGTTGAATCGAAACAGAGGAGTCATTAAGGGAGAGGAGAAACCTATTGACTCGAAGGGAAGGAAGAATGTTGTCATGATGCCTGTCGTACTAAAAAAAGGGAATAAAAGGGAGAACATTGATCAAATGTAGATGACTGGATTACAACGAGGAGGTGTTTTGGGGAGTTCAAAAAATGAATTTCACCAAAATTATAATATCTAGGGAAAATTACGTAAATATCTATTTTAGTTTCCGTTATTATTAAAATATCGAATATTTTTTGTTATTACTTATATATCAGTTTTTTTGGACTTCATTAATTTTTTTTTAAAAAAGACAAAACTACCCATTTTTGGTTTTTCAAAAATCGAAATCAAACCAATTTTGATTTTTGAAAAACCTAAATTTTTTTCTCTTGTGGATTCTCGGCATATTTTTTTTCTACCTCTCTCTTCATTACACAGGTTAAAACGTTTTTGTTCAGAACTCTCTCTCTCCCCTTCACCCAGCGTCTTTTTTTTGGTAAGTTTCACCCAGCGTCTTGAGAGGAATTCGGCCTGGTTTGGATATTCCCATTGCTTGAAGAGCTTGAATTGACGAGAGATCTCGTCTTAAAGGTAGGGCATCATGGGCTGGTTCATCAACACATAGAAGCTTTCCATTTTCCGCAATTTTTTGCAAGTTTTCTAGGTCTTGAAAGTCTTCACACCCAGAGCCAGCTAAAAAGTTTTTTAGGTTTCTTATTAAAGAGAGAGTTTTTAATATAGAATTAGAAAGCGTGCATGTTAGAAAGAGAGAGTATTTGGTCTAAGCTAGGGTTAAGTTTCTATATGCGAGTTTTCTAGGTTTTTCTAGATAGACAAAAAGACGGTGGGAAGAGAGTATTGGGGAAAGCTCATGTTTAAAATCTTTTTTCTTAGAGAGAGAAAAAAAGCGTGGGAAGAGAGTATTGGGGAAAGCTCATGTCTAAAATCTTTATGTTTTAGAGAGAGGGGGAGAGAGTGTTTAGGTTTTCTTTTAGAGAGAGAGAAAGGAGTTTTTAGTTTTCTTTTTAGAGAGAGATTTTGTGGCAGTTATTTCTGCAAATGTACAGATAGAAGAGATAAAGAAGAGTTTAAAGGGAAAAGACAGGGTAATGCACGGGTGAAAGGAAGCGTATAGAGAGAGAGTGTTTAAAAACTAATAATAATAAATTCGGTTGTTCAAAAACCCGAATTTAAAAAAAAATCAGTTTTTGAACTTGATTAGTCGATAGAGAGAGAGGTAGAGAGAGAATACGCAGAGGAACAAAATAGGGAAAAAATTTTGGTAATTGAAGAACCGAAAATTTAAAATTTTCAGTTTTTCAAAAATCAAAATTAGCTTGATTTTTGTTTTTGAAAAGTTGAAAATGGGTGGTTTCATCTTTTTTTAAAAAATTGTTATGAAGTCTAAAAACGAACATATCAATAATAACCGAGAGTATTCAGTATTTTGGTAATAACACAAACTAAAATGGATATTTACGTAATTTTTCAAATATCTAAGTATTTAAATATATTTTAATGTATTTCCATAAATTGTGAAATGTGGGACCTAGACCCAAATACTATTGGGTCCAAGATTTGGACCCAGACCCAAGCCGCCAGGTCCAAGTTTTGGACCTATACTGGGACCTTGGTTAGGTCTAGCCATAAGATCCTGGGCCGGGTCTAGTTCCCTTGCCACCCCTTGTTGAGGCTGCAAGTTTGAAGTAACATAGGGACCTAGGTTGGTAAATTGAGAACCTCCAGCTTAGGGGTGGGTAAAACTAAATTTTGATGGGTGTTTCAATTGGATCCATGACCTTGCATCTCCACCCGTTGTGGGCAGAGATGTGTTTTAAGATAAACCAAGTAAGATGAATTTGTAAATATAAAGGACTCAAAGGATAAAGAAGGTGTTGGAAAATTTGTTGGGTTAAAAAGGGGCAAAAGGTAGTACGATTTCAGAATTGAAGCTTTGATTCCTTCTTATTTTCGGGCATACAGAAATGGGAACTCAATATGATATTTACCCCCTTCGATATTGTGTTTGATATACACAAGAAGGATAATTGATCCTCAAAATACAAGAAAACAAAGAGATATGTTTGATGTTCCTAAGCTCTATACACCCCAGCTTGAGACCCACACATTAGATACCAGAGTCTTGATGTTATAGAGAGAGAAAGAGATAAAATTGAGTAGAGAGAGGTTAGCCCAGTGGTTTTTCTCCCTAGAATTGCATAAAAATGTGTGTTGTTTAGAGGCTAAAAAAGTGTTCAAGTTTATAATGTTGTATAGGAAGGAGGGACCGTAACATGAAGCTACAAGGAGGCAGCACACATACTGAAGAAGCGCTATCTTAATATGATATTTGCCCCCCTTCGATATTGTATTTAATGTGCATAAGAAAAGCAATTTGTCATCAGAATACAGGAAAATAGATAGGTCTCTTTGATGTTCTTAAGCTCTATGCACCCAGCTTGAAACCCACACACTAAACACTAGAGTTTTGATGTTATAGAGAGAGAGAGAGACAAAATTGAATAGAGAGAGAGGCTAGCCCACTAGTTTAGCTCCCTGAAAATGTAGAGAAACATGTGTTATTGAAAGGCCCAAAAAGTGTCCAAGTGCATAATTTTGTATGGGAAGGAGGGACCATATTATGGAGCTACCAAGAGGCTGCACATATATTGTAGTGGTGTTTACAAGCACCACCAATAGCTACAAGTTAGATGTATCTCCTTAAAAGTTGTTATTACAAGTTTCTATTTCATCAATGGCTAAATGACTGTTGGATATGCCTCCATTTCATCAACGGCTAGATGACCATTGAGTGTCTCACACAAGTTAGCTTACAAAAAGCTATCGAGCCTCGAGCTTGACCTGTACTTGGGTGAAGGGCGACTCTCACGCACGCCGATGCAAGTATATAAAATGCAAAGTGAGTCATTAAGTGCCCATGCCGTCACACACCCACATGTACATGCGCATGCGTGCATGCTTCGCGTGCTTCACATATATGCCATCTCTCTCACCTTGCACTAAGAGGAATAGGCATGTGAATGCATACTCTTAAATGCAGCTCATTTAACCCCCTCCTCGTCAATGTGGGACTCAAACCCACAACTTTATCTCTCTAGAAAATAATTTAGGAAAAAAACCACAAAACAATATTGATGTTTTGAAATACATGCAAGTATTTTTAAACTAAAAATACTAACATTTTTCACCACTAATTCAAAGTAATAAGAAGAAAAAAAAATGTAGGAAACATATTATTTGCATAGCATAAAAGTATCTTTCGATTTGAACTTTCACTTAAAGTATACACTACAAATTTCATCAAGTATCGTAGTACCTTACGGCTTTGAACCTGGTTGCTTATATAATAGAATGGCAGTATAACTCACAAACGTTATTTAACTTTGGGGTCTTTTAACTGCCAGCACATTTTGGGCCTTATGCTTATATCCTGATTTCATAAGTGCTCTAGAGACAAGTCCCATCTCATAGGAAGCGGCATCACTTCCACACTTACATAGGTGTATCTATCAATAGTGCTCATGTATTTAAAACACTCCTACTTATTATAGTCCATCGATAACATTAAGAGTATAACTCATCCAACTAACATATATGCTCTCTCTAGACTCATCTACCATATGGATTTTTAAGAATGGGTGTTTACAAAATTTTGTTGTCTAATGACCAAAGTATAGTTTATTTTTACCACATTGAACCTAGAATTTTGAGGTTACAAAAATCTATATTGGGTTTCCACTATAGATAATTACTCAATGGACTCTAGCCCTATTTGTTTTGACATCTTACTAATGTCATCCCTTGTAAAGCCTTTTGTCAAAGGATAAACAAAATTTTCTTCTAATTTTATATATTTTATACTAATCACTCCTTCTCGAATTAATCTTTTAATAGAGGTATGCCTTCTCGTGATATGTGTAGATTTTTCATTATATACATCATATAAGCTCTCGCAGTAGTTGCTTGATTATCACAATATATTGTTATCATATGTATTGGTTTTAACCCTATGGCAATGTCATATAACAAGTTCTTTAGCCATTCTGTATCTTTGCCGACAAAGTCTAAAGCAATAATTACTCCCTAGTAGAGCGTGAATACATGTTTTCTTATTTGATCCCCATGATATCGCACTATCCGCTAGTGTAAATATCCATTCGGAGATTGATAGTGAATCTTGGATTTCTTTGTTCCAAATAGCATTATTATACCCTTCCAACACTCTGAGATAACCCACATAAATTATGTCAGAATTGATAGCTCCTTTCAAGTAACTTAATACTCAAGATATTGTATCCCAGAGCTCTACTTGGGCAACTTGTGTATCTATGAAGTTTACCCACCACATATGCATTGTCAGGCTTCGTGCTAGTGATTTCATACATTAAACTACCAATTACCCTTGCAAATTCAATTAGAGATGTACATCTCCTATTATTTTTTTTTAATTTAATATGAGTATTTATAAAGGTAGATATTAGCTTATTATTAGTATGCTCAGACTTTTTAAGCATTTTTTCATTGTGGTGAGATTGAGTCAAAATTAATTTTTTTTCTTTTCTCACTATTTTGATATCAACAATCACATCAACTTCTCCTAAGTCCTTCACATCAAAGTTAAATGTGAAGAATCTTTTAGTTTTTTCCACAATTTCTAGATTAGTTCAAAAAACAATCATGTCATCTATATATAGACAAATTATGACAGATAAGGAATTTAATTGCTTACACATTTATCAGGTCCAGCCTTGACCAACCAAGGTTGGATCTAGGTTGGGGTTAACTCTACTTATAGATATATTTATGAATGGGAGTGGATTCAGTACGCCCACTAACTGTCCGCTACAGTAAATGCCAATGTCTTAGATTGAATCTGGGCCGATCTGACGGTTACGACCTCTTTTTGTGTTTGAATTTTATTTTATTTTATTTATAAATCCAAATTACTTGAAATTTTAGGTGTATGTTTTTCTCATCAAGGCGCACCTAATAAAAAAATAAAAAAATAATCTGTAAAATGTTTTGACCAAAATACCCTTGAAACTTTACAGGGGTATTTTGGTTATTTTTTCATGTAAAATAATTTTTTTATATTTTTCGAAGATTCGCCTATTTTTTATGTACACACGATCCAAATTTAAAATCATTCCAATTTATAGAAATAATTAAAATTCAACACTACCGGATATCTAGGATCGTCAAATCGATCCAAATTCAATCTGGGCCGTTGGCATTTACTGTAGCAGTACGCCATTGGGCTGACATGATCTTTTCCCTTTATGTATTATGTAGCCACATCATCCAAGTCTTATACCAACTATGTTATATATTACATAATATATATTTTATTATTTATGATTTGATATGGAAAAGTATGCAAAGAGACTATTTACTTTAGCAAAGTATAGAATGAGACCATTTATCTTTTATACAAGATGATCACAATAATCTTGACCATTGGATGTAAAGTTGGGTGGCTGCAATTATTTCATTGACCAAGCTCAAACTTCAACTGAAATCTTCTCGAACTTTGTGAAACAGCCAAACTATCAAATTTCACATCAAATGGTTGTAAGGAATTGTAACCACCTTGTATAAAAGATAAATGGTCTCATTGTATACTATCCCATTTACTTTTAATACAAGGAGGTCACATATCATTCTTGTTCAGCATAATTCAAATTTAGTGATTGTAAGTGTGCCATTGACTAGACTCAAAATTAAAAAGAAAAAAAAATTCTCAAAGTTTCAGATGCATTCAAGCCATCAAAGTTGACATCCAATGGTTAGGAGCAATTGTAACCTCCTCGTAACAAAGATAAATTGTCTTCTACAATCCCATTTGATATGGACAGGACTCGACGAGTTGAGTATGAGTCGATCTGACCTGTTGACGACTTAAAGATAACTTGTGAGCACAAGGAAAGTGGTCCTATCATATAGCTCCCCTAGGAAAACTGAGAAAGTTGTATATGTGACCCTTACTCTCAGTCGTTAAATTTGAGTAGATAGTTGGGATGACTTAAGTCACAATGTCACAATTTGGCAATTGAGCTTTAGATCTTAAACTGATGGCACATAGCCCCAGTTTCCCCTATAAAAGCACATGAATAATTCTCGGAGGTCACATATCACTCTTGTTTAGCATAATTCAAATATGGTAGTTGTAAGTGTGCCATTGACTAGACTCAAAATTAAAAAGAACAAAAAATTCTCAAAGTTTTAGATGCATCCAAGCCATCGAAGTTGACATCCAATGGTTAGGAACAATTGTAACCTCCTCGTAACAAAGATAAATTGTCTTCTACAATCTCATTTGATATGGACTTGACTCGACGAGTTGAGTATGAGTCGATCTAACCTGTTGACGACTTAAAGATAACTTGTGAGCACAAGGAAAGTGGTCACATCATATAGCTCCCCTAGGAAAACTGAGAAAGTTGTACCCTAACTCTCAATCGTCAAATTTGAGTAGATAGTTGGGATGACTTAAGTCACAATGTGTGGCCTTAGATAACCCTAGTTGCTCGTCAAATTTGAGTAGATAGTTGGGATGACTTAAGTCACAATGTGTGGCCTTAGATAACCCTAGTTGCTCATTAGAATGGCATCAAACATGAAGACTATGTTCATTGCCATTTCCTATCTGCTCTTTTCAAATGCTATATTACTTGGTGGTAGTGGTGATGGACCATGTGGCAACACATCCATATTCAGCGTCGCCTGGGGCTTAACGTCATGCATGGATGCGGCAAAGAACCCGTTGGTTAAGCCACCGCGGTCCTGTTGTACCAAAACTGCAGACATTTTTTCTAAGACCTCTGCTGGTTGTATTTGTTCGTCACCCCTTACCATACAAGTCGGGATAAATCCGACTGGCCATAACCATCCCTAAGCGTTGCATCCTCAAGAAGCGACCGGTCGGATACAATGTGGACGTATGAACACCACTCTATGATACTTCCCTTTTTCTTTTCTTTTTGTTTTCCCCCTCTTCTCTTTTTCTCTTATAGAAGCTAATTTGAACTATTACATATCTATTAATCCAGCAAACATGGGGTTAGAGAATTAAAAAAATGGGGGAGCTAATATTTCTCATTGTGTTTAGTGTTTATGGGTGAAAAAAAAAAAGAAGCATTAGGTGGGGTTATAAAGCATGGTGGTCCAGCAGGATCAAATTGTAAATTGGGTCCTGCTGCCACATCACCAACTAGAGGAATTTTGTGTGACATGAAACTTAAAGGAAGTTTCTTTGCTGCTTCCTTATTTTAAGTAAATAGAATAAAAGTGATCTTTAGCTCAAATTTCAACAGTTTTGACATCCCATGGAGCCTCGCAGTGGTTTACTATAGTAACTAGAATATATATATGATTTTATCATTTACAAGGGGTCTGAATTCTATATTTTTCTCTTTATATTGTGCAGGATACGTTGTGCCCTAAGATGCGCAAGCCCAGAAAGAGGATCGTTTGTGGCAGTCAACACTATTATGCAAGCCTACGTAATAATCAACAAAGATTATGTACCATGTAATAGTATGTCACAAATGGGAACACAATCTTTCTTTTTTTGAAGTGCTTTTGTTCTTTTTCTGCTTTTGTAGTTTTCTCCATTGAGTTGACACGTTTCTATAGTATGGATACAACAAGATTAGGATTGTTTGTTGTGTTATGGTCTCATTTAGGAAGATTAATTGATGGTTAAATATCACTTAATCACTAAAACGCATGGTAAATGACCTAAAAAGACCCTTGATCAATTATTGTGTGTCAAGGGGCATGGTCCTTGTTAAAAAGATGTTCAATCACTCAGGTTGTAGTGACAGATGAAATCAAATCACAAGGCGTGCACAACAGGTGGTCCCTAGGGCTTAGAGAAAGATGAGGGAGCTAACCCTATGTTTCTTGAATGAACTTAAAATACGATTGCGCATGATCTTTTGTGGACCTCCTGTGGATAGTTTTCTCAAAAGCAGCATTAGTGACTATGCAAGCGTGGATCATATTGATTGGGATTCCAAGTCCAACTTAGGGCCGGTTTGGAAGACCAAATTGACGAGTCTACATCAGAAATATTTATGAAATATTTCTATTTCAGAGCATCAAAACTAGGCCCTATGCCTTACAGTATCAGCCCTAGGGGTGCAAACAAGTTGGGCCGGGCTCGAATTGGACCTGAGTGGACAGAGTCCATGGGTTGACCCATGGTTTGGTCTAGGTACATGGGACCTGAATGCCACCAACTGGGATGAGTCAAATCCTGGCTACGATATAAAATATAAAAAGATAAATAAATGTGTGATATTTAAATATGGAAAAAGTTTATATAAGGTTGCAAGTAGAAGTAAAGATGCACCTCAAAACTCCATCGGAAAAGGTTATTTTAATGTTGAAAAACCCTTTAATTGATTATCTCAACATCGAGATGTATGAATATGAAAAAAAAAGACAAAATTGAATCTTAGAAATAGTTCATCTTGCAACACATTATCTAGAACGTCCTTTTTCAAGATTTTCATATGTTTATAGATCTACTTGATTTTAACCATTTTTGGAGTTTAGAAGTTTATAATAAGATACGAAAATAGATTTTTAAATAATCCTAAAAAAAAAAAATTACACCAAAATGACATGTTATGACAAAATTTGAAGGTGCGCCTTAATTGGATTGTTTAAGGTTGCAACCTAATAGAAACCGCACCGTTTAAATATTTCATAACATAAGTAATATATACGTCATATATTTTGTATATAAATACAGTTCGGGTCTATACTACGAGACCCAGATCCAACTCAATTGGGCCCAAGAATTAGTCACGAGTCAGATGATTAGCGAGCCTAAGCTCGACAAGCTTTCAAGCCACCGTATCAATGGCATCTTTTGGGATTGTCTACAAAGTGACCATTTATCTTTAGCATATGGAGGTCACAATCATTCTCGTCCGTTAAATTTTAAAATGAATGGTTATAAGAGTGTCATTGAATAGACACAAAGATATAAAAAAAATAATAATAATAATAAATAAAAATTCTCAGACTTCGTGACTCACCCCAAACCATCTAATTTGACATCTCATGAGTTGAAATGAGTGTGACCTCTATATATAAAAGATACATGATCTTTGCAGACAATCCAGCAATTTTTTAAATTTTATAATAGGGTCAGTATACAATATTCTCACTTGGATTTCAAAAAAACCATCTATCATCATGTTTGTAACCAAAATTGGGCAAGAAGAGTCGAAGCAATCCATACTCTGGTTTTGTGCTTAAACTAAATCAAATTTCTGAAGAGAAATAAAGTTTTTTTAGACCAAAATCTCGGTTAAGGGTATTCGAGACCTCATCCACCTTGATTTGCACCTATATGAGATTGAATTTGGAATATAGAGAAAAGGCATAAAAAATGGATTTTGTCAAATTACGGTTCACATAAAATCCACTTATATATCATCTTTTCCAATGAGCCGCTACGCATCCCTGGTACGGTTCGCCCGAACCAAAATAAAGAAAATATTTCAAGAACTCGAATTTGTAAGCATGCAAAGGTTTGTGAGCATAGAAAGAAGCATACTAAAATGAGAAAAGAAATTTAATGCAAACCACTTTACTTACTCGAGCATGGGCCACCTGCCTGGCACCTAGAGTTGGGCTTAGATCAAAGTTTTTTTTCTTTTGAAAGAAGTTTGGAGTTTTTGTTGATTATTAAAATTAGATTACAGCGTCAGAGCAAATAGCCGAAGACAGGGAAGTGTCAGAGCAAATAGCCGAAGACAGGGAAGTCCCCCCTTTGGTGAGAGTTGGCTAAAACATTAGCTTCGCGAAAGACATGCACAAAAGAAATAACAAGAGACCTGGACATGCCCCAAATTTGTAGCAAGGAAGAACTCAGCTCCCAAGGGGGCTTAAGCACACCATTACACCAGTTGATAACATTGAAAGAGTCACCTCCACAACACAAAACCAACCTATATCTCGTTCAATGAACATTTTCAAGCCATTGAGGAGAGCCAGCATCTCCGTGTGGTTGACTATTGTGATCCCTAACGGCATTGCATAGGAAAAAATAACCAGTCCATTCGAGTCTCTCACCACACCCCCGTAGCCAGCCCTCTCCGGATTTCCATAAGAGCTCCCATCAAAGTTAAGTTTGAAGGTGCCTTCCAATAAGGGCATCCATCTACCCTACGGTCTACACTTTAGGGGTCTCAAGAGATTGATATTTTGAACGAGTTTGGTATAGAATTGGGGGCTTTGAAGAGCAAAAAAACTCTGTTCTATATAGGGTCATTCTAAAGCCCACGTTTGATATTGGTTTGGTCTAAAGAGATTAGGCTAATGTTACTGGAGTTTCGGATACCCTAGCGTTATCAGGTTTCTTGGGCTAGATAGCATGGTCAAATGTGTCAAAGGCAATCAATGGATCAAAATGTTAGATTTCAGATTCTAATGGGACTGGAGAAAGGATATTTATACTGGCGACACTAGTAATTGTAGTGAGTTTTTTTTTTTTTACAGTAATTTGATATGGCCTTATCCATCTTTTCAAATAGATTAACGAGTTAGCTATTTTTTAAGGTGTCAGTGATCAAACACAGTGTATATAAATTAAAAAAAAAAAATTTATTTTTACATTGACAAGACCACTTATAATGTCCAATTATAAACAAATAACTCTTGAAACAACTAAATAAAAGAAAAGAAACGTGGTTTTCACTTGCTTCCACTATTGAATACAATTCATTAAATCAAAAACCTCTTGTAGGAAAAATATTGGTCCAGACCTATTTGAGAGGATTTTTTAATCTACAAATTTGATAACCACGTAATAGTTATGAGATGATTTTTTTAAAAATAAGTGGTATAGATTTTGAGTTCTCAACACTTAGATTTCGCCCGCAAAATTGGATGTTCTTTGTTCAATTTTTAGACAATATCTTTTTTCAAGCCAACAGTGGGATTTGGATTTCTTTTTATTGTATCGGATATTCTATGTGTCGAAAGGGGTTAAATCCCTATAATTTGGGTCTTAAAAATACTTCTCTCTTGTCTATGCCCTAAGGAGAATATGGACAGTATGCTCAAGTGCGAGTATGAAATGTTTTGGGATTAGAAAAAATAATCTAGTTGGATAGTTTAAGGGATGTGTAAAATTTCAAGTCTTTTTAGCTAAGAAAACACACAAATTTAAACTAACTTTTCAACCGCCTAAAAGACCAAATAAGACGCCTAGTGTTTGGGGGGGTTACAATCCATCTTGCAAAACGCCGAAACGCTTGTTTTACCGTATGCTGGGCAATTTTAAACTTGGGCTTCGAACGGCACAAACCATTTTTTTTCCTTTTCTTTCGTGAACTTTGGGCGATTTAAAAGTTTGTAGTTTTGAATAGGAATTGTATACTACGAGATCATTTATTTTTGGTACAAGGAGGCGACAATCATTTTTAGTCATTAGATGTGAAATCCAATAGATGACAACAAAGTTTGCCGTCCCAATCTGAAATCGGGCGTTTCGGATCGGGAATCGGCTAGGCCATCCTCGACTGGACCGTCCCGAATCTGACCATAAGAGAAAGATTCGAGATTCGGCAATTCTACTGTGCAGAATCTATGTGATGATGTCATCATAAAGAGCGGCTAGACCGTCCTCGACTAGACCATCCCGAATTTGACCGCAAGAGAAAGATTCGAGATTGTTCAGAATCGGTGTGATGATGTCATCATAAAGAGGGGCTAGACCATCCCGAATTTGACCGTAAGAGAAAGATTCGAGATTCAACGATTCTACTGTGCAGAATCGACGTGATGATGTCATCATAAAGAGAATTTGGTGTGATGATGTCATCATAAAGAGCGGCTAGACCGTCCTCGGCTGGACCGTTCCGAATTTGACCTTAAGAGAAAGATTCTAGATTCAGCGATTATACTATGCATAGTCGGTGTGTTGATGTCATCATAAAGAGAATTTGGCCGTAAGAGAAAGATTCGAGATTCAGCAATTCTACTATGCAGAATCGATGTGTTAATGTCATCCTTCTGTGCAGAATCGATGTGTTGATGTCATCCTTCTGTGCAGAATCGGTGTGATGATGTCATCATAAAGAGAATTTGACCGTAAGAGAAAGATTCAAGATTCAGCTATTCGACTTAGCAGAATCTGTGTGACGATGTCATCATAAAGAGAGATTATGATGATGTCATCATAAGCGATTTTAGAGATTGTGATGATGTTCTCTTTGTGATGATGTCATCATAGGAGAGATTCGAGATTCGAGTCCCGAATCAGTGTGATGATATCATCATAGATAAATATTCGAGATTTGATGATTCCACTGTACAGAATCGGTGTGATGATGTCATTATCAAGAAGAGAGACAGTGTGATGATGTCATCATCAAAGAGAGAGAGATTTGAGATTCGAGTCTTAAGAAATAACTATTTTGTCTTATAAGTCTTAAGAAATAACCGGATATGTCACCGTGGGAAATAACCGGATACGTCATCGTGGCGCTCTTAGCCTGATATATCACCATGGCGCTCTAGTATATCTTTTTGAATCACCGTGGCGCTGCAGTAAATTTTTTTAAAATTTTTGAAAGGGTACATTCAAATCTTTTTTCAAAGTAAAATTATTCGTCTAGCTCAGCCATAAGTAATTAAAGATGTCGGCCTCAAGCATTTTATACACTTGAAGTCTCCCTAAAATTGTTGATACGAGACAATTCTCCCATGCCTTTTATATGTGCAAATTAAACGATAAATCTTGAAAAAACCATTAAGGTGTCCAGCAGCATCATTAAAAACAATTGCTACTTAAATCGTTGGATAAATGATAATGATCATATCTAAAGCAACACTAAATGTCTACCATATATTAAGTGAGAGGGATACCTTTTTAATTTTATGCCATGTCTCATTTTTTCTCTTCGTTAATAAATCTCTCTCTTTACCTACATTATGTCTTCTCTTCTCTCACTCTCACTCGCCTTCTGCCTCTTCTATTTTTGTGACATCTGTCCAATTTTTTTTCTTTTTTAATAAATCTATGTCCTGACCTACATGATTTTTTCCCTTCTCTCTCCCTTTTACACCTTTTTTTAAACTTCTTTCTTGCCACATGTCACATCTTTCCTCCTTCATAATAAGTCACCCTCCCCCCACACACACACATGATTTTCTCTTTCTCTCTCTGACACCTTTCCTTAAATCTCTTACATCTTTCTTAAATTCTCTCTCTTATCTATCTCTTATTTATATCATATACAGTTTTCCTCTCTACCATTGCTATCTTTGTCTCCTTTCCTAAAACATCTCTCCCATTTTCTAAAATCTCTCATCTCTCCCTTATTGATATCATCTACGGGTTCCTCTCTACCTTTCTATCTCTCTCTCCTTCTTTCATAAAATCTCTCTCCCATTTATTTGCCTAAAATCTTTTCCTCTCAAAAGTCTCTCTCTCAACGGTTTCTCTCTATCTCTCTCTCTATTTTCTATCTTACAGTAACTACGAAAGACATATAATAAAGAAACATTTTATTTCTCTCTCTACTATGTTAGCTCCTTTTTTTTATGTGCTATTCTTTTTTATTTTTTCTAAGTTGCACTAATTGCAATTAATGTTGCTATATGATAACTCCCATCTTAAATTTCTCTTATAATATTTCTCATATTTCAGTCATCAATTTTTCCTTTGATCTCTCTCTCAATCTGTCACTCCCAAAATATCTTTTAAGGGAAAATCTCTTCGATCCTCTCTCACCATAAACCCTCACGCCCAGCCCAAGCGCCTATCACACCCTATCTTATCCTGTGAGAAAACAATGTATTTATCTCTCTCTCAAGTACACTTTACTGATCTCTCACAAATATTTTTTAGCTCGAAAATTTTTTCCTAAGAAAAAAGTAGAAGGTACAATGTTTGTCTCTACCTCTATCGTAAATTTTTCAAATTGTAATATAATTTTTTTCATATAGAAAATAAGTGGTTAGATCGCTCTCTCACATGTCATGAAACTTACTTTGATTAAAAAAAGGAAAAATTACAAAAAACCCCCAAAACTATACTTTCTATGCAACTTATCCTTAACCGAACTTTTTCCTTTACTTTTTTTCTCAAAATATAAAAAATAAAAAAATGACTAAACTACCCTCCCTTACATTTACCTTACCCACACCTCTCTCTCCTCTATCCGTCCAAAATAGGGGGCTCCGGCACCGTGTAAATGCAGTCCGGCAATAGCGCTCCAAGACTGTGTAAAGTTTGGTCCGACAGTAAGGCTCCGATACTGTGTAAAGTACCGTCTGGCAGTAGGGTTCCAATACTGTGTAAAGGTGGTCCGGCAATTGAAAAGGGCAGTCTGATAGTTGCAAAGCGCATACAGCAGTTGCAAAGGGAGGTGTGGCCGTGGCAAAAGGGCGGTCCAGCAGTTGCAAAGGGTGGTCCGGCACTTGTGCGCTTTGACAATGTAATGGTGCGCTCTGGCAATGTGCTACTGTGGTCCAAAAGTCAACAAAAAATATGTCCAAAATGATTTTTGTGTACGGGAAGGGCATTTATGTTTCAAAAAAATGAACTTTTTCCCTAGGGGGTATTTGCATAGAAAGTTTGTTTTGGAGAAAAAAGTGAGAGAAAAAATTAGGTTGGGGGTAAGTTGCATAGAAAGTGTGGTTTTTCTAAAGATTAGATTCTTGAATAGTTATAATTTTTTATAACTTGAACATAGTAATAAAATAATAGTATATTTTTCAAATTGTATTAAGAATTTTTACATATAGAAAATAAGTGATTTGATCTCTCTCTCACAGACTCAAATAGATTCAAAAACCAAGGATTTAGATTATTGAATGGTTCTAATGTTTTATTATAAAATTTACTATGGTAATAAAATACTAATATGTTTTTCAAATTTGTAATATGATTTTTTTACATATAGAAAATAAGTGGTTTGATCACTCTCTCAGACCGTGAAACTCAATTAGATTAAAAAAACTAAGGATTTATTTATGTTATTGTCTCTTCTAGCTTTCTCTTGCTATTTTTCAGTTGTATTATGTCTCTATTATGGAATAATATTTTAATTCTTATAAATTACTTTTTATTTTATAAGTTATTTTATTATACAAGGTAAAGCCCATAGATCTTAAACGTAAATGGAAAAAATAATTTTTTTCCTTCTTGATTCTTACATTAGATTATATCAATTTTGTTTCTATCTCAATTTCAACCTTTATGATTTTAACTACATTATGTTATATTTTTAGTTTTTTATGAATATTTTAACATTACATTAGTTTTTTATGACAATAATAGCATTGTCTTGCTAATTTCTAGGCGTATTATTGCCTCTTTTGAACTTTTTATTATGAAATAAAATTAAAAGGCAAAATTAAGGTAGAAACAAAGTTGATGTATCATTTAATAATGCAAAAAATAATAATAATCTTTTTTCTTTAGTACTCAAGATCAATGGGCTTTAACTTATAAGATAAAAATAAAATAATAATAATTTACTCTTTTTATTATTATTTTATTTTAAAAAATAAAATAATAATAATAATGTAGTATTATTAATATTATTAATAGAAATAAAATAAATTAATAATTTTGTTTCTATCTGAAATTTGGCCTTTGCGTAATTTAACTATCATTTTTATGTTTTAAAAGTTTTTATGACTATCTTTAGATTAGTTTTTTAATGATAACACTATATTTTTTTAATGTGACTCAGCATATATAAAATTTGATTCTTTGTTTTCTAAGATACTTGAATATTTTTTATTTTTTAATTATGAATTTTGAATTATTAAAAATGATTCATAACTGATATTTTATGATCCCAACTCCTCTAACTTTTTTTTACTATTTTTCATTTGCAATATGTCCCTCTTGATTCTTCTATTTAAAATAATACTGAAAATCTTTTGGTCGCATTTAGTCTCTTTTTATGACAAATAATATATCTGAATTATTTTTTCAATTCATGCTTTTTAAATAAATTTTATACCTCTTAAGTTAGTGCAATAGAAAAAAGACGATATATTGAAAATGCACATCCCTCATTAATAAGCATGCATTTTTTATTGAGCTTAATTTATCTCTTGTACATTCAAGTCATTATTTCACATGCGCAACAAAAAGCCCCTACCCCAATACAAAATGTACATATTTTTAGTTATGATAATTTTTCCCTCTCACTCAAGTTATTATCTCTGATGTTTATTTTTAGTGAGAAACATGAGGGTTAAGGAAAGAAATATATATTAATCTCAACTCTCACCCCTAAATCTCTTCTTCACTCACTCTTTTCTTATATTTCGCAGTCTCGTTTTCTTTAAATTTGACTCCCCTCTCTTATTCTTCAAATTAGGTATTGATCAATATATAAAAATTATTATCACTCTTTTGTTTATAATAAAGTTAATGCTTCTTAAGTATGCTTTAATGGATTAATATATTAAATATAGATATTAATAGAATCCAATGTCTCAAACTAATATATTGGATATTAGCATTAGTAAGACTTTGCATAAATTTCTCTATTATTTTTATTTATATAACTTAAATTATTTATTTAAATAATCTTTATTATTTTAATTGTATGTCAAATGGATTTGTATTAATTAATAATATATTAAAAATAATATTTACTATCACATTTATTATTATTTAATAAAATATTCAATTGTAAAGATAAATACATTAAATTCTCTCTCTAAGACCATGTTTTATTGAAATTTTTTCAATGATAAATATATTTTAGTGATTGATACTAAATATCACATGCAACACACGTGCATATTACTAGTACTACCTAATATGATGACTAATTTCACAGTATGGATCGAACTTAGCCAAAAAAAATGGTCTAGAAGTTAGAGGATGAGAGCCCGCACCTAATGCCCAACGCTCCAACCCAAATATTTAAGCAAGAGCATTGTATACTTACTTGCTCAAATAGAAGACTAATTTAGGAAAAATATATTTTGGGAGGAAAAAAAAAAAATATATATATATATATATAAGCACTGCTTGTTTTTTAAAGTATACTAGCATCCCAAATATTACTTACAAAATATACTAGCAATTTAAAGTATTTTTTAAACTAATTATGTTTAGTATACAAAATATACAAGCAATTTAAAATATATATACAAGAGCCATCTTGTTTTTTGAATCATATTTAATATAATATTAGAATTAATAATTATACTAATTATATTGATAACCAAATCTCATATATTATTTATTAATATATTTATATAATAAATTATATAATGTATAATTTTATTATAGTTGTAAATTAGATTTTTTTTAAATTAAATGATACTATAAGAAAACTTTCAATTTTATTCTTATTTGTATAGTAAAATGATTATAAAATATAAACTAAGAATTTCAATTTCAATGTTTGATGATAAAATATAAACTAAGAATTTCAATTTCAATGTTAGTTAGGTTGTGATAATTTTGGATGAGTTAAAAGAATTAATAAATGTTTGATGTGATACTAATTTCACTTTATATGACAAGTTTTGTTTTTAATCTTATAATATAGAAGTTTTTTTTAATATTTTTAAATTATTTTAATGCAATATATAATACTATATTATAATTAATAATTATATAGACATCCAGAAGAAAACAACATCTCAGTATTCACATATTTCTACAAAGTAATGAAAATACATAATGCACTGCTCTTAATTTCTTTTAGAAACTAAATAACACTATTTTTAGAGATTTATAGTGATTGTTTGCAAAAACATTAGGAAAAAATTTGTCGATTTGGTTGATTTTCCGATCCGATCCAATCCACTGATCCACCGATCCGACACGGGTATGGGTGTGGACGATTCGAGTACAGATCCATTTTTTTAAATCTTGGATGAAAGTGTGTCGCAACATTTGAAAAATTTTATTTTGGACTTTGTGCCTAAACAATGGCACATCCTTAACCACTTGATTTCAAATCTAATAGTCAATGATGATTGTGAATTCTTTGTATCAAAAGTAAATAGTCTTTTTGTATACATTTCTTTTTTAACAACCCAAGTACTTATGAGAAAGGTTTCTATGCTTTCCTTAGCATAGAAGTTCTATCCTCCCGCTACCATCCAGCTGTCCAATTTAGATCATGAGAGCCACTCACCATTTGATCTTAGATCCGATGTCTCAAAGTATTTTATTTTTAGTTTTGTTATACAAATTGTATGATTAAGAAACTTGGTGCATGCCATCTTTTCATTACGGTGCACCTATAAAAAATATTAAAAATATTTTTTTGATAAAATATAATGACCAAATTACCCCTTAAAGCTTTCAGGGGTATTTTGGTCATTTTATTTTATTGAAAATATTTTTTTTATATTTTTTGCTAGTGCAAGTTTAATAGAAGAATAGACATCCAAAATTTGGTGTCAAAATAGTTTATAGAAAAAAATTAAAAATAAAATAGTGTAGAGACATGATGTGATTGGTGCAATCTTAGCCCTCCATTCAGAATGGACGGTTGGATAAGGGGGAGGATAGAACTCCTATGATGTAGGAGAAGCATAGAAAGCTTGCCTAGTACTTATTATGCTTCTTTTTCTTCTTCTTTTTTGTTCTCTTTTTTCCTTTTGGGTTTGTACATCGATTTTGGGTGGTGTGAAAGTTAAACTCTTAAACAGTAGAAATGAGATAACCTGAAAATTTGGGCACCTTTGTAAAATGTCCTAAAATATGGAACATTTTTTTATGCAATCTTAAAATGTAGAGTTAAGGTTCACCTTAAAAATCACTCATGAAATGTTATTTTGATGTTGGAAAACGCTCTAATCGATCATCTCGACATCGATATGTATGAATATGAAAAACAATATATTTCAGATACAAGAAAGAGTGAATCTTGCAACACATATTTAGACCATCCATTTTCAAGATTTTCATATATTTATAGTTCTACTTGATTTGAACCATTTTTAGAGTTTAATATGCTATAACTAGAGACGAAAATAGATGCCATTATAAGAATTCTTTATACCAAAAATTATATGGATAGGGTGAGTCCATATAGAAATGAGTCACCTCTTAAAGATCTATTTTTGAGATGGATATTTGGACCTAATTTTTAAGGACATAAAATCACTAACATGGAGATCGTGATTATGGAATAAATAAATAAATTTAAAAATTTTGAAATAATAATTCTATCGAGAAAACATTTGGACTTTTAGTTCCAATTGTTTTTAGATAGACTACCTATTTGTATCCATCTTTCAGATATATGTTTTATACCTTGGACTGCATGTTGTAGAAATGCGATCTAGCCGTATGAAACAGTTTTCAAAATTATATTTATGATAAAAATTAGAGGTGCGTAAACCATACCCTTTTTATAATTTCAGAAATTAATTTACAGATCAAGAACGGGCAAATCAGGCAACATTAGATTTGCTGAATCAGTGATATAGCTAAAATAATTTCAAATAAAAATAAAAAATTGGTTAGAACAAATTTACCTGCCCTTAAGTATATTCATGGGAGAAGTATATGAAGAGACCAATTACTTTTAATACAAAGAAGTCATAAGCATTTTTGTCCATCAGATTTTAAATCGCGTGCTTGTACGTTGCTCATTGGCTGTTTGAATTCCTTTTTCCACCATCCATTTTTAACTCTTAAGAACATTTTTTGGCATCCATCTTAGATATAGACATTGATAGATAAGGGACCACATCGTAGTAGGTGAGTAGACTGACCCACCAAAAAGTGTGGCCTTGTCTAAAACACATATCAGTGCCACCATTAAATGAACAAATGCATCTTTGTTATTTGCTTCTCTACTCACCTCAACAGTGTAATTAGTGGTGCAAGCATCATCTCTGTTGAGCATGGAAGTTGGCAATAGATATGTGAGCTTAAAGAAGTACATCAATGGCGCGCCATGTGAATCTGACCTTGAAATCAAGACAGCAGCTCTCTCTCTAGAGCCCCGAAAAGGTTCAGGAGATGTGATTGTGAAGAACCTCTATCTCTCTATCGATCCTTACCAGCTCAATCGCATGAAATTGTGCAGCTCTTCTAGACTTCTCACTCTCGGCCAGGCGAGTCATGGAACCTTATGAATTTTCTGGCCATCTTAGAATTATGCTGAAATCTCTCTCGCTCTCTAGGATTGGGCAGCTATTCTCAACTGTTTAAAATTAATAAAGGCCATAATTTTTGTCAAAGAATCTGAAATTAATGATGTAGAACTGTATTCATATTCATTTATGATTGATATGGTTTTTAGATGATTTGGGCAACTTTCTTGTTACATGCACCAATTTTTTTATTTGTCTAATATTTTAAGATATAAATCAAAATTTTCAAAAACCCATTTTTTATATATATATTTTTGGACTTCTATAGATTTCTAATGAGTTTTATTACGGAAAGTGTATATATAGAGCTCATATTAGAGCGCACCTCAAAACTTTTACAGGAAGAAGTTGTTTTGATGTCAAATATTTTCAAATTGATCATCCAACATCAAGATGCATGGACATGAGAAAAAAATAAATTTTAAGTTTTGGAAATAGTACATCTTTTAATGCATTTTTGGACAGTCAATTTTCAAGATTTTTATAGATCTGCTCGATCTACACTATCTTTGAAGCTTTAAATTTTATTATTAGAGATGAAAATATATTTTAACGCAATCACAAAGATTTCCAGTATTGAAACCAGTGTAGGAAAAATCGGGCAGTTCAAATTTTAACCATCTGATTAGCCCAATTAAATCGGAACGAGCCACTGGTCTGTTCTAGTTTCAACCAGCTTCGGTGAAACGGCCAGGTATTTTAAAAGAAATTTGAAAAAATATTATATAAAATCCAAAAAAATAAGGGATTTTGTTTGTAATGCATTTTCTGATGTTGTTTATCATTTTGGAAAATATTGGAAATTGTTTTGTCCATTAATACTTATTTTTACATTTTTCCATCTTTTATGGAAAAATTTCAAAGTACCTATGGGCACAAATAGATTATTTAAAATCTAGTTTTTCATTAATTTTAAACTTCATTTGGATGCGTTTTGTTTAATCATGCTTAAAATATACTTTTTATATTTTATTAGATTTTTTTTTGACCGCCTCGGACTTACACTGTTAAGTCGACTGGTTTACCGGTTAGAGCGGTTGAACCTCTTCTAGCGTCATGTCTGGTTAACCGTTTCGGTTCGATTTTCCCAACACTGATTGAAACCACATTTCTTGACACTATTTGAAGGTGCGCTCTTAGAGCCTCAACTCTATACAAACTGCACACTTTTATTATTATACTTTTTCCAATATTAATTTTTTAACTATTTTGATAGTTTTATCATATAGAATTATGGACATAAAAATCTCATGCCATATCCGTTGTATCAGTTTTGCTTATTATATTACTCACAATCTTAGTTTATTTGAGCATACAATAGATAATTGACGCACCTGGTGTTGGCGAGGTAGTGGCATCAGACATTGCAGACTACAACAAGGGGGATTGGGTTGCTGATCACATTGGATGGCAGGAGTACAGTGTCATTCATGGAGGAGAAACCATGCGAAAGATTGAGACCAAAGAATTCCCCTTATCACATCATGCTGGAATTTTAGGTGATGCTGTCAAAATATCTCACATTTTTTTTTTAAATATTCCCATAAAATTTCATTAGACAAAGAAGCAGAGCTCAAATGTTACAATAGAGAGGAAGAAATAGATGAATATAAGCTATACTCCCTATTTTAGAGATGAAGCGGCCATGATAGAGGAGAAAGGGACCTAATAAATATAAAGAGAAATATGAAGGGCAGGAATCCAGCTCAAACGACTCACCAAAGAAATAGATCTGGCTAGAGATATTTCAACTGCCCAATAGGGAGCATGAAAAGACCACCACAAGGCCCCCTGGTGGGCCAGACCCATCTTAGGCGTTAACCTCATTAGCCAGATATTATGGTCATCAAACAAATCCCATGACAGGATATCCAACCCATAGGGTGGCGCTCCCACTCCAGAATCTCGCTCCGGGTTTCTAGAGCCAGGATCTCGCTCGAAACCCATTCCCATCTTTTTGGGATATCGCTCCAATTTTTGGGATTCTCGATCCTATTCACAACAGAGCTCGCTCCCGATACGTCAAGGATCTCACTCCCATTCACAACGGATCTCGCCTCTGCTAAAGCACGGATCTCAATCCCATACACAACAGATTTCGCTCCCTCTACTTCACAGATCTCGCTCGTATTGTCTCACGGAACGCGTTCCGTAACATTGTAGATGTGGTTCCAGAATAAATTAGATCCCCGCTCCCAGAATTTTAAGATCGTGATCCCAACGTTCTCGAAACTAGATCCTAACCTAACAAGGTTGTGACCCCATTCCTATAATCTATGGATCTCGCTCACGAGGAAAGTGGATCCCGATCCCGAAAGTATAAGCTTCTCAACTTATGAAATCCCGGATTGCGACCCCTAGGAACTCCGATGTTAACTCCAAGTCTATTTATTTGTTCATTGTAGTCGATGATTCATACCTGAAATGGGCATTTAATTGTGCCTATAGTAATTCCAAAAACAAAATGACTTAATTTTGTATAGGGTGTAGTTTCTATAAGGTTACAAATTACAATCTTAAACAATCCAATTAACGTGTACCTCTAAATTTTATCATAATATGGAATTTTGGTGTAAATGTTTTTTAAAATTATCTAAATTCTATTTTCATAACTAATTAAATATCTTTAAACTCCAAAAATGGTTAAAATCATCTAGATCTATAAACATTTGAAAATTCTTAAAATGGACAGAATAGATAATATGTTGCAAGATGCACAATTTCTGGCACTCATTTTTTTTTATATTTTTCATACACTCTTACATCTTGATGTCGAGATGATCAATTAGAGACTTTTTAAACATTAAAACACTTTTTTCGATTGGTATTTTTAGGGT
>NW_006497508.1:740979-762516 GCF_000471905.2 Amborella trichopoda
TTTTTGTAAATTTTGAAATTATTTACATTTATGACTTTCTAAAAGAAACTTCTTAAATAAAATAGCATTTAAATATAAAAATTAATAGTTTTTAGTAAAATTTTCATGTAGTTATTTCTACCAAAAAAATAGCAGTGATGTATTTCCCCGAATTTAAGCCTAACAGTAACCATATATGCTTAGGTTGTATCCAAATGGCACCCAAATCCTAGACAATATATTTCCATGTATACAAATACCAACGTAAAGTTCATTTTCGTGTCATGTATGCGAATTTGAACAATACTTACATTAATCGTTCGTAGCATTAGAAGACTTTATTTCATACTAGATTAATGGGATTTAATTAACTCATGAACATCTAGGATTGGTTGTGCATGGATCTAGCTGCATGGGTCATTGATAGATAGGACAATAGTTTTTAAATTTAACCAAATTGAGATCATATTTGTAGGGGAATGGGCTGCCATGCTTAGTTGGTGCACGAATTCATGTGTAATAGAATACAACTCATCATACAAGTGGAGTTCTGCGATGGAGGCACCGACCACCATTGTATGAAACGCGATCCTACAATGAATAGAGCTCGATCCTAGCCAAATAAGATCGTTGTATTGTTTAGATAAGGGCGAGACTCAACATTAAATGGGATCTCATTCTTGTTGTCGATGGGAGCGTTATTCTAATAGATATGGGAGCACGATCCCATGTTACATATAATGCGCTCATATCAAATAGGGATCCCGATCCCAATGTATCAAGATATTGATCCCTATTCAAATGGGATCTCACTCTCTAATCAAACGGGATCTCGTTCCGTACATACATGAAATACGCTCCTGTTAAATAGCGATCACGATCCCAATATATCGAGATCTCGCTTCATGTTCAAACGGGACTTCGATCCATAATTTCTACCCTCACCGGAATTCACTCCCCGAACTCCGGAGCTTCGGGCAGCCATCGATTCGATGCTCCAGCTCCCTAAACTGAAGCCGCTTCCGCTCTCGATAACTATGATCCAACCCATAAAAGAGATGATAATCTATCTTAGGTGTTAACCTATATATTGAAGAGAGTACGGGTAGGGAAAGGGTGGCTGAAAGTTAATGGGAGGACATCGACAAAAGGCGAAAAGGGCCTAAGTGGTACGGGTAGGAAAAGGGATGGGCGGTGGAGAGAGAGATGAAAAAGGGAAGGAATGGGTGGTGAAATGGTCTAACTAGAGGTGAAAAAGGGCAGGAACAAAAGGGTATGGGCAGGGAACTATTATACGCTTTTCTTTAGACAAAGTATAATCCGCCTAACTTTTTAGTTTTTTATTAAATCTTAAATTCTTTTATTTTTTTTTGTAGATCTTGGATTACCTCTTGTGTTCTATTTTCTAGTTTTGGGGTGGTACTTTTATTTTCTACCCAGTAAACTTTTACTATATAGAAATTAGAGATTATTTGAAACTGGTTTGAAGATTGTTGTTGCCAAACAGATGTTTTTTATTAAATCTTAAACTGATTTTGAAGATTGTTTTGGTTTCTAGTTTTTGTCTGTACAATTCTGGGATTTAAAACAGATTCAAAAGAATTCCAAAAGTATTGTAAAAAATGTGGGACGGCTTTATAAATTTTTTTTTTTGTATATGATTAAAATGTTTTTTCTCAAAAGATTGGTGATTTATTTTTGCTATAATCTCCATTTTATATTTTCCCTTTTTGATTTTTTTTAAATGCCCCAAACTGTGAATCAATTTTTTTTAAAATCAATTTTTTCTCTACTTTTTAACCTTATTCTAGCTCTTTAAAGTTCATTTTTGTTTTATTTTACTTTTATAAAATTTTGTAAGTTTCAAATTTTTCTTATTTTTTTCGTAGTTTTTAGGGATTTGTTTTGCCCCAAGCGTGACTCGCCTCAGTCTTGTAAACTCACCGGATAACTCACCTCAGCCTCTACACACTAACTGTAACTTTTGAAACTGGTTAATATCTCGAGTCATGAGTATCATCTATTATGAGAAAATGTTGAAATTGGCCGAAGATAAATCTCAACTATACACTGTTTTAATGCAGGGCTTAGTGGGTTTACTGCATACGTTGGCTTTCACCATGTATGTAAACCAAAGAAAGGTGATCGTGTATTTGTTTCTGCGGCCGCAGGATCGGTGGGAAGCCTAGTTGGGCAATATGCAAAACTTGCAGGTTGCTACACTGTTGGTTGTGTCGGAAGCAAGAAAAAGGTTTCGTTCAATTATTTTTCTGTGATAATTCTCGCGTTTAGTAGGGTTCAGATTTGGGGCCAGAGGCATTGTTAGGGTTCTATTCAATCTCCAGAAAACACAAGCAGTTTCTGGGTTTGTTAGGAATATCTTCTGGGTTAAGAAAATAAACATCGTGGGTTCATACAATTTTATGAGATTATTATGATGTTTTGGAGATGCAGGTTGATATGTTGAAAGATAAGATAGGTTTTGATGATGCATTCAATTACAGGGATGAGCCTGATCTAAAAGCAGCACTAAAAAGGTGCATCTCTTTTGTTATAGGATATTATTAGCCATTTTCATGAAGGGGCTAGAATGTTCTTCTTTCTGAATGATTTTGGACAACAAGATATTGAAATTTTAGGATGAAACCAGAGGGACATTTATTCCAAGTCAGTGTTTCTAAAGCGGATGAGATTGTGTGGTTCGAATTGGAACATTTGGGGTCCTCGCCTGATTCATAAAAGCCCAAGACTGGCCCGGTTCCCACCAGTTTAATTTTTTAGTACGTTTCAATTTCTATGAAATTTCTCTATGCTGAACAGGATCTAAACTGGTTGGTCCACCATCTAGATCGGTTCAGTCCATGAGTTTGGTTTTAAAAAAGTTACTAAAAAAAATGCAATTATAAAAAAAACTTTTTATATATATATTCATACATCTTAATGTAAGAGATGATCAATTAGTGGTTTTTTCAACATTAAAACAATTTTTTTTTTATGGGTTTTTTAATTGCTTATGTAATTCTAAATTTTAAGGTTGCAACTTTATATAAACTTTTTTTATTATAAAAAAATTTAATTAAGAATTATTCATAGATATCTTGAGAGCTATAAGGATTTACAGTCTCACTAAGAATATGATATTTAATAGAGCAAAATGGAGATCCATTATTCATGTAGCTGACCCCAATTAATTGAAAAAAAAACTAAAATTATGATCTTTAATAATCCTTATGGTAAAAAAAAATTTGAAGTGCCAGATTTAACAAGTGATTGAACTTGGTTTTTCATCAAGAATTCCCGTGTGGAAACATTTTGCATGTAGCTTTTATCCTTTCAACCAGTTTACATTTTATGGGTGAGGCCAATTTGTTCCGAGTTGTATGTACAATTTGGGGTACATAAAAAATTCTAAAAAATAGGGAAACTATGGGCTTGTGGTATGAAGTTTTTATATACATTTTGGATTTTTGGCAAGGATTGGTGAGCTTTTTTGCCATAATCCCTACTCTTATAATTTTTTTTATTTTTATTTTTTAAATTATCCCCCGACCTATAAATCATTTTCTTTAAATCCATTTTCTTATACCATTTTAAGCTTTTTGGGACTTTTTAAGGTTGCCTTTGGTACTTTTAATACATTTAGTTTAGCTTTTTCTCTACTTTTCTTTTTTCAAATTTTCAAGGGTTTTTTGCAATACTTGGGCGAGTCCGAGATTGGGCTTGGGCCGAGTACCTGGCCTGAGGCATGTTTCTAAGCAATGTTCTTCCCACATGGGGATTCTAATTTCCTCTTAATTATTTTCTTTAGAGTCTTCCACTTGAAGATTTTCAGCTTCACTTAATGAGTTTATTTACAGGCATTTCCCTGATGGAATTGACATATACTTTGACAATGTTGGAGGAGAGATGTTAGAGGCAGCTGTGGCCAACATGAACTGTTTTGGTCGCATTGGCATCTGTGGTGCCATTTCAGACTACACTAACTCTATCAGGACTGGAACATTTGACACAGTTGACACAATCGACAAGCGCATAACAATTCAAGGTTTCCTTGTAGTCGATTACGTTCACATCTACAAGGAATTCTTGAAGGCCACCGTCGATTATTTGCATCGAGGCGAAATTCATGCCGTCGAGGACATCTCTCAGGGCCTCGAGAGCGTGCCTGCAGCTTTTGTGGGGCTCTTCCATGGAGACAATACAGGAAGAAAACTTGTCCAAGTGATTCATCATTGAAGGTGAACAAGTAGAATATTGGCTCATACTTTGCCTAAGGCCGTTGTGTTTATTGTAGTGTTTGCTTTTAATTTACAACTTAATGAATATTGTGATGATATCCCAGTCTTTATTTTGTCCATTGCTTCGGCACTATGCAGGAATTAGGGGAATTAGGGTTAGTTTGGATGCATGGTTTAAAATTCTTCTCCTAAAAGAAATTTACGGTTTTTTTTGCTCTGATTTAAAAACCTCATGATGTTATGTTATTGGAAAAGTTTTTCATGAGTCAGCCGCTGTCCCACAAACGTCCATCTTTATGATGAACGTTGTGTAAAGTACCCCGAACAAAAATATCATATGGACGCTGCAAAAAAAATCCCCATAAAAGGCCACATTATAATTTCTAAAAAATTATTCAAGGACCATGAATCCCTAAAACATTGGATAAAAAAACTATATTTAAAATGACTTTTAGAGAGGGGACGCAGGTGTACATAGGAGTCAGCTGACTCATAGAAACCTCATGGTATATCATTACAACTGCAGCACGTTGTTTTGTTGTATGGGAAGAGAGAATAGAGAGCTTTTGGAAATCCTCCCTTTTTCCCACGGGCCACTTTTTAGCATAGTTTTGGAGTCGGAAAACATGGCGATAGCATGAAAATCTATTATCTTCCCTGATCATGAATTTAAAAACTCAAAAAATAGTGCAAATTGAGAAGATTGATAAACAGAAGGTTTGCATAATGTGTTCATCAAATCTTTTTATTTTTTCATACTCATACATCTTAATATTGAGATGATCAATTTGAGAATTTTTTAACATTAAAGCAACTCTTTCCTATGAGTTTGAGTTTTTGAGGTGAGCCCTACTTCAATAAAATAATGTTCTAATTGTCGCACATGTCCAGATAAAACACAACGTTAACTCTATTCAAACGTATGATTACTTAAGAGACAAAAGCTAGAATGCTAAATTGAGGCATTGATATCGTGTCACGATGAATCAAGAACCAAGGATTTTCAACAATCAAACCTTGGTACAATCAAAATTTTATTTTTCTTGCATGCATGATGGCCTTCTTTTCGTACTCATCTTTTTTTTTTGTACTCCTTATGCTCAAAAGCATTGGGTAATCTTGTTTAAGCCAAATTTTAGCAATGTTTGTCAAATTTGAGAACAAGATCTTGATAAGTGTTTCAGGGGTTATAACTAGTATCTTTGAGTGAAAGATGATAATGTAAATTTTGAGATTTCTATTGCCTGTGTTTGGGGACTCATACCCTTTGTATTAGACTAGATTGGGCATGATGATATGATAGGAATAACTTTGAGATATATGAGCAATTTGAGTGTTAGTTACTTTTTAGTGAGGTAACAATAATTGAGCACTTAAAAAAATGGTATCTCTTCTTCATAAGTGGTTGATGTTTTTATTCAATCTTTTGTAATGAAGAGTGGAACAATAAAAATAAATAAAAGAAATGACAATGGAATATGATTAAGAAAATAGGATAAATTTCCCCCTAATAAATATGTTTTAAAAGGCAAATCTAATACAAGAATTTTTTTATGAGAAATGTTTCTTCCAATCGATTCAAACAACAGAAACTCATTTTACAGAAAATATTTTTCAACAAAAATATATTTCATAAGAAAAAAATTTGGGGAATGATTTTATATCACTGTGTCATTGTACTATAATGACTCACTCTTCTAGAAAATCGTGCTTGTGGTAGTTATATGACCTCAAGTTATGAACACACTCTCATCATCCCAATAATCAATTTCAAAAATTTAATTATATGGCCAAACTGAGTCTCCTCCAACAATGAATCTAGACCATCCTCTGGTGAATTTCAATATGTAGGTCTTTATGAATTCAAAATCATTTTTTTTAAAATTAACATTGTAATCTAGTTATAATAAAGCTATCTCAAAAATTTTGAAAGAAAAAAAATCTTTCTAAGACCAATATCTTAGCATCTCACTAAAATATATGGCCTATATTGATTGGACTAAGAAAATACTTTCTAAAGTGGGTTTTCAAATTTTACTATTTTATTATTGTTCATTAAAATGAAAAGAATGCGTGTTTAAAAATGGAGGTTAAACAAATAGCTCTAACATGATTTCTTAAAGTCATACAACTACGGAACAGTTGCATGAAATCTCTCTCTCGCATAGCTTTTTTCTGATTAGCATTAATAATTCAAGGCTGTAACATACATGGAAGTTGGCAACAGGTATGTTAGCTTGAAGAATATATTAATGGCATGCCATGAGAATCTGAATTTGAATCAAGACTCCCATTCTCGAGAGAGACTAGAAAAGGGTCAGGAGATGTTATTGTGAAGTATCTGTATCTCTCAATAGATCTTTACCAAGTTGATCTCATGAAATCATGTAGTTCTCTTCATACAGTTTGGAGTGGAACAATTCATCTTCCCCTTGGTGAAGTGAGTTGTGGAACTCCAAGAAATTTCACTCATTTGCGAAATACTCTCTCTCTTTCTTGCTTTCATGTACCATATATTCATGCCATATGAAGTTCTTATATGATAGACATTTTCTTAATCTATGATATAATATAATTGTTACTCCGATATTCTCAGAGGAAAGCTTTGAAATGTGACCCCACTTACGTATACTTATAAAGTATACATGCTACTTCTCAGTTGTTAGATTGGAATGGATGTCTGGAATCGCTCATATCATAATTTCATGCTAAAAAACTGTTTAATTAATATTTTTCTGAAAACATAATTTTAAATGAAATTTGAGACATCTCCTCTTCTTATTGGGCGTATCTAGCAAAAATAAAAAAAAAATATTTCTAATGAAAATAAATAACCAAGAAGCGCCTGCAAATTTCATGGGTATTTTGGTAAATTTTCATTGGCAGAAATATTTTCTTATTAGTTTACCATGTTCGATGTATGCATGCCCCAAATTCAATTGCAAAATAATTTTATAGAGAAAAAATTAAACATAAAACAATTCTAAGCTGTAGAATTAACATCTGAGAAACTTTATTCAGATCGGATGGCTGAGAACACCACATACGCTTAATGTGGGTGAGATCACATGTAAAACCTTCTTTGCTCGGTTTGTTTGAGTAGTTGATATGAAAGAGTGGTTGTGGGCTTTGTAGCTTTTTAAGGTTAATGCAGGTTATCTTACATGAGCCTTTCAGTTGGAGAAAACAATCACCAAGTTCATGGGATATTTATGTGAGAAGACGATATGTGCAATGTATGATCTAGTATTGCACTCACGATTAAGCAATGTTTGGAGAAACGGTGATTCAGATTGTAACTGATGGATTCGGATTGGGAACTGGCTGAGCCGGTTTGTTTCTTGTAAAATGTCGAGAACTAGCCACTTCTATCAATTAGAATTGCTCTCACTTTTTATTTTTAAATTTTTTTCCATTTTTTTGTTCTTTAATTAATTATTGGCATCATTGACCCGGATTGCAGATCCGCTGATTGGGACCAGTTTTCTGAATGAGGATCTGGGTAACTGATCAGCTTTTTTAAACCTTGTAATTAAGCAACAAATATTCATGATAAATCAAAGAAATTAGGACTGAGTGAAATAGGAATCCAAACCTCTACATAGAAAAGATTTTAAATGATGAATTTTAGGCTTACTTTACGATGATATTAATAGATACTTCTCATATTTGGTATTCACCATTGTTCATGGACTCAACGGAGTAACTCGACCTCGGCAAACTGCCGTGGCAAGTTTCCCCCATAAAAACTCTTAAAAATCAATAATTTTGTTAAAAAATCATTAATACATAATTTAGAATGTTTCTATATGATTTTTAGTTTTTTATGATGATTTGGGAACTTGCTTGTTATGTGCTCTAATTTCCTTTTCTTTTCTTTTTGAAATATTTCAAATACAAATTAATTATTTCAACCATCCATTTTTTATATATTTTATTCAATTTTCAAAGGCATCATCATCATATCTTTTTTTTCCAATTAATTGGAGTCGGCTAACTTTTAAAGACTTCATTATTATAGTTTTTGCCATTTATAGTTATTTTCGACAATTTCTTACAATAATTTTTGTTTTATATTTTTTGGGTTTTTGGGACCTCCATTGTTCTTATGCAGTCGAATCCACATTGCTGTTTTTAGTCGTACGTTTGATATTATCATCTACATTTAATCAAGATCTTGGTTTATTAAATTGAAGGTGATGTAATTATAGGTAATAGATGGCCATGGTGTTGGCGAGGTGGTGAAATCAGAACGCATAGTACAATTAGGGTCACATGGCTACAGGTCCCTTGAGATGCCTAGAGTATAGGATCATTCCTAGTGGAGAAACTTTGCAAAAGATCGAATCCAAAGAATTGCCATCGTCACACAAGTCATGTTTTTGGTTGTTAGTCTTTATTACTTATTAATTTCTACTTTTATTATTATTAAGCTTACGTTCCATATACTTTGTCTTAGTCTAGCTAATTTTAAAACCTTTAGATTCTAGAGCATCCTTTCAAATTCCAACTTTGTATTGACACCCTTCGGGTCTCATTATCCGCAAACAACATACACTAGTTAGCATTGACACCTTATATAAACCTATTGTAGGTGTTAAGTCAGCCATAACTAAGACAAAAGGCGTGGACTTAACAGTGACACCTGATGTAAACATATTGTTACTAAAAACTCACTTGTCACTCTACTAATTGTTTGCACACTAGTTAGCTTCATAACCTTATATAAATATTTTTCTATAGATTAACTTTAATATTAAATCCTCTATGCCAAGGTAGACAGTGTTAAGGAAAGTATATATTATCTACAAAATTAATATGCAAGATATATATTATAATCAATATATATAAGAAGGGTAGGCGTAGTATCTTATATTTTAAGATAAGTTTAAGAGTGTTTAAGTTCTTTTGATTTCTTTCAATTTTTATCACCTGTCATTTGTCTATATAAAACAAGTTTCTATATTCATAATTAATGGATATAGAGAGTCTACGTGAAACAAAGGGGATGCACCACCCAAGGGGTATTAAAGTTGAATTTTGCTTAGGGTAACCAAGGTAATACATGTCATAGTCAGCGATTCTCCATTTAAAACAAGATTTTTTTAACAAATCTTTGATATTTTGAAATCCATTAAAAGCTCTAAGGTTTTCAAAAGATTTAAAAAAAAAATCATGTTTTTTTTATGAAACTGATATAAATCTATATTTTTATCTTGTTTCAAAAAATCTTTTTCAAAAAGACTTCTTCTCTATAACTTTATTTCTCCATTATATTAATATTATTGAATTTTAATTTAAAGATAAGCACGTTAGTCATGGGAGTAAATCAAGAATGTGGATTTAACAAAAATAGCCATCAAAATTTCACCAATAAGTTCCCTTAAAAAATGCACGAAAAAATAATATATTCCTTAAAAAATAAGTTATCAAAACAATTATATATCTCAAAATAACATGTAAAGCTAGAAGAAGAGTAACCCAATAAAATAAAATAAAATTCTTTAAACCTAGAGCATCCTTATCAAGAGTAAGCAAGAGATTCAATTTAGGTAGCTGAGAATTTAGTATGGGATTTGAATTTGCTTGAGCATTTTGTTGTTTTATTTATATATAAAGAAGCTTGACTAATCTCATGTTTCTACTTTTTATTTTTATTTTATTGGTGCATGCAACATAGCATTTTAGATTTTATTGTTAGATTTATTGAAAGTTTAAACAATAAATTATCAAATATTACTCTAATGATATTGGGTAAGGCCATAAAATTATTGTTTAATGGCGTTAGTGTATCTATACGGTAATTGCAAATCATAATCCTATATTATGTCATCTTTACATATCCAATTTTTTCATTTTATTTTTTTATAGCCAAATCTGAAATATTGGTGATTATGTAGCTTCCTTATTTTTTGGTGATCCGTATTTTTTACCGGATTTTTCCTCCAATTTTTTTGAAATAAAACTGATTTATTACCAATATTTTGGCTCACTAATATATTATTAGTAGCCAACTTGCTAACCATGATCCATGTATAGCCATAAAATGGGGGGTGCTCATGGGCCTTTATCTTGTCCTTCTCAGGCACCTTCATTCCTTTAAATGAGGCTAGATGTTATTAGGATGAGATTATATATAATGAGACCATTTGCCTTTGATACAGGGTGGTCGCAATTGCTTACAACTATTTGATGTGAAATTTGATAATTTGGGTTTGTCATAAAGTTCGTAAAAATTTATTTTGAAATTTACGCTTGGTCAATAAAATAAATGCAACTGCCTAATTTCCCACCCAATGGGAAGAATATCAAACTTAATAGCAAATCAAAGGTTGTAATTTTCAAAATTAAAAGAAAAAATATTACATCCATTAAACAAATGGATTTGAATGAAGAGTTTTTTTTTGAAAAAATTAATTCATTCTTGGAGGTGGTTCACCTCATAGGTAGTCAATTTAATGAGCTGAAATTCAAAAAAAATTTAATTATGACCACCTTGTACCAAAAATAAATAGATTTATTCTATGCTTTTCCAAACCACTATTTCTCAAAAGGAAACTTGAAAAATGCCATCCAATGGAGTTGTGGGAGCACCGGTTGACAATTATGACCTACTGTAGATAAAATTAGAGTTCCCCTTCACCATGTTTACTGGGAAGAGTTCCCTTCGTGGGGAGTGCAGAATAGTTAGCGGAAAACTTCTATTTTGTATAGGTACCTAATCAATAAAATACTTTTAAATTTAAAATTAAATAAAAAAAGTCAATAATCATGAGTCAGTATTTGAATTTTGAAAGCATATTAGTTTAGTTTTTAAAAAAATGATTTTTTTTAAGAATAATAATCATTTTAGGGTGGGCAATGAGCTGGGCGGAAGGTTAGGCCTTGAAAAAACTAGAGCTTGAGCCACAAATGTGGCTCAAGGACCAAGCCTAAGCCAAGGCCATTACAGACCCCGGCCCTGCCCTAGTTAGGCCTTATTTTTTCCTTCTTCTTCTTTTTTTACTTGTTGTTTTTGTTCGGGCCTAGGCCTCTGGCGCGACCCAACCCAACCCCATATCATGTTGACAACTCTAATGAGATTTTGAAAATAATAGCTATTTTTCCATTAATAGGAACTATGAGACCATTGTTTCGGTTAATAGAACTTTGAGCCCATGTCACACGTGCAACAAAACTTTATATATGAAAATAAAGGGTGTGGTTTCTATATGGTTGCAATCTTAAACAATCCAATTAAGGTGTACCTTAAAATTTTGTTTTTAAATTCTTAGTATTATCTTAAAATTTATTTTCATATCTAATTAGAAAATTTTAAATTTAAAAAATGGTTAAAATCAAGTACATCTATAAATATATAAAAATCTTGAAAATCGATGGTCTAGATAATGTGTTGCAAGATGTACTATTTTCGGTACTCAAAAACTTTTTTTATTCATATTCATACATCTCGATGCCGAGATGATCGATTAGCCAGTTTTTTCAACATTAAAACAACATTTTTGATAGATTTCTGAGGTGCATGTGTGATTCTACATTTTAAGGTTGCAACCTTAAATAAACTTTTCTCTAAAATAAAATAATAGTAGATAGTGTTTACCCCCTTATCAAGGACGTCACTAGTAAGGGTAGCAACACACCGGGTCCGGGCCGGGCAAGTCTTGGCCCCGAACGTGTCTGTATAAGGCCGGCTGGCCCGGGCTAGGCTGGGCTAAAAGGATAAAAAGTAACAAAAAGAAAAAGAAAAAAGAAAAAAAGGGCCTAACCGGGCCCACACTGGCCCTAGCGGAGCCCACAGGCCACATTTTGTGGCCCGGGCTTTAGCTTTTAGGGTCGGGCAGACCTGGCAGCCCATTGTACCTCCCTCTTGCATGCGTGCTATTAATATCTTTTTCATTTTCATTTTGAATTTGCTAGCTCTTTGCAAATTCTCCACATGCTCATATGATGCTCAAACTCCAACACCACCTTCTCAAACAAATCCACGCCCAATTTCTCAGAACCCATCTCTCTCACCCCACGACATTCACCTTCAACACCATTATCAAAAAACAAGCTCAATCCAATTCACCCACCATCGCCATTCTTTGCTATAACGCCATGCTGCATGGCGGCTTCGCCCCCAATAAATACACGTTTCCCCCTCTTATAAACGCCTGCTCACACCACCTCTCTCCTCTTGACCTTGGTAGGCAGGCCCATGCTCATGTAATTGCAAATGGGTTTGGTTCATTCGATGGTTTTATACAGAGTGCATTGATTCAAATGTACGCTTTGGGCCTTGACATGGGCTCGGCTGGAAAGCTTTTCGATGCCACTTTAGAAAGAGAAAGAGATGTGGTGGTTTGGACTGCTATGGTTGATGGGTACACCAGGGGTGGTGATGTTGAATGGGCATTGAGAGTGTTTGATGAGATGCCTCAAAGGAATGTCGTGTCGTGGAGTGCTATAATAGCAGGTTGTGTGAGGAGTAGCATGTTTAAGGAGGCCTTGGAGCTGTTTCAAGATATGCAGGTCTCTCTCTCTCTCTCTCTCTCTCTCTCTTCATTTGCATCAGTGCAGGCGACCTAATTTTTGCTGCAATACCACATGTATTTCACAAATTTTTGAGCTGTGCTTATGACAACGTACAAGTCACAGAATTGACGTCAAAGGAGTTCTTGGCAACAAGAAATGAACCAAAGAAAAAAAAAAGACATCCATAAATATTTGAATTATTCAGTGTGGTACATGACTTAGGCCAAATCAGTTCTTGGAATCAAGAAATGAAAACAAATGCTCTTTTAAAAAAATCTTAAATCAACCAAATTTGAACCTCTAGTTGGGACGCAATGTAAATGTATGAGGTGAAATGCGTTCATTGTAACCAAAAAGAGGGAATCCAACTTTTTTAAGGGATTGTTACTATGAGAACAGTTTTCGAAATTTTGTTTTGAATTTTGAATCTAGTCAATAACATATTGGCAACCACCCGATTTAAAATCTAAAAAACAAAAGCAATTGTGACCTTATGCTAAAAGTAATGGTCTCTTTTTATATTTCTCCTTTTCTAGAAGGGGAAAAGGGAGAAGAAAATACTTACCCAAAAAGTTTTGAACGCTTTTAGTGTGGTGCAGGTTACAAGAATGATCCCAAATGAGTCCATAATGGTGAGTGTGCTCACAGCTTGTGGGCATTTGGGTGCTCTCAGTCAAGGCCTATGGATCCATGCCTATATCAAAAAGAGCAACCTCCCTCTAAATGTGATCCTTGGAACCGCGCTTGTTAGCATGTACACCAAATGTGGGTGCATAGACCAGGCACTAAACATATTCAGAAAGATTGATAACAAGGATGTAAAATGCTGGAATTCCATGATCTCGGGTCTCGCCACCAATGGAGATGCACACGGATCAGTCAATCTCTTCTATGAAATGCGGAAGGAAATAAATATAAAACCAAATGAGATCACTTTTGTAGCCGTATTAACAGCATGTACACATGCTGGTTTGGTAAAAGAGGGCTATGGATTATTTGATTTAATGGCCAATTCCTACAAGATTGAGCCTAAGCTTGAGCACTATGCATGCATGGTTGATCTTCTAGGCCGTGCAGGCCGATTAGATGAGGCTTTGAGCCTAGTTGAATCGATGCCCATGAAAGGAGATATCAATATATGGGGTGCTTTATTGGGCGCTTGTAGACTTCAGGGAAATGTAGATGTAGCTGATCGGGTAGGGAACTTTTTGATAGAATCGGGTAGTACCCATTGTGGGTCCTATGTTCTCTTGTCAAATATATACAATGGGGCCGGCCGCCATGAAGATGCGAGAAGGGTGAGAACGTTGATTGTAGAAAGAGGGTTGAGCAAGACACCAGGGTGTAGCTCAATTGAGGTTGATGGGAATGTTGAGGAGTTTCTGGCAGGTGGCTTTTCGCATCCAAAGGGAAGAGAGATTTTCAATACTCTTGCATCAGTCACAAGAGTGTTGCAGATGGAGGGTGGTTATGTTCCACAGAGGTCGCAGCTTCAAATGGATGGCCTCGATCAGGAAGATATGGCTTTAGAGTCATAGGAATAGGATGAGGAATGGGAGTGAAATGATTCTTACAGAGTGAGAAGTTCTCTCCCAACTGCGAAAACCAAGACCAAGACCACAAGTTCACCTCTTTCTCAATTCAGTACATCTTTCAATATGGCAGGACCATTAAAGAATGGGTAAAATGACCCATTGGAAGTAGAGAAACATTCATGAACCTCTACCTCCATTCCATTCCTTGATCAACAAGGGCATTCTTCTCCAACCGATGGGAGAAAGAAATAATCAGAACCAAAATCAATATAACACATTTTTCTTCTCTCCTTGTCCATATGTAACGTGGTTTATATGTCGTCGAAATCAATGAAGAGATTTATTAATGAGAAGAAAAAAAATGACATCACTTTGCATTACCAATCTACAAAACATGTACATAAGTAATATATGGCTGTTAAATGAGATGAAGAAGACCCAATGCACTATATTTCGCATGAGTCAGATTGACCAAAGATTGTATAACGATTATTTGCTATGTTGTCATACACTGCATCTCTCATGAACCTGCAAGAGGAGATATACGAGTTTGGTGAGTTTGTTCCGCCCCATCCTGCTCTAATCCACTTGAATAGGCATGTGTGCAGTCGTGCACATCAGACATGTGCCCACATACATACACATGCAAGCAGAGATAGAGAGAGAGAAAGAGAGAGAGAGAGAAAGAGAGAGAGAGAGAGAGATGCTCACAGAGGCATTAATTGTAAGAACAGCGCCATCTGAGGGAAGGGAACATCCATATATTCCATTATCCTTAGTACTGCCTCTGATTTGATGTATGATCTACAAAACACAGGATAATCCAGATGAAGGAGAGAGGCAAACGGAAAGATGTTCCATTGTCTTGTTCAAATCACTACAATTCAATATCAAAGGAGCCTACATCAAATGTAGCTCGCTCTTTCTTTCTCTCTCTCTCTCTCTCTCTCTCTCAAGTACCCTGTATTGTTTTAAGTTTAAAATTTTCCCAAGAGAATTCCACTCACCTATCTTTCTCAACAAGTACCACACTGGAAATATCATCTGGGGTTCTTCCAGATCTTTGCAGTAGTTTCCTTCCAGATTCACTCTGGAGTGCTTCAAACCTCATTTTCCTGTCAAAATTATAAATTCATGTTAAAGCAATTTAGAAGATACAGATACAAGTAGGCCAGGAAAGTACATAATGATGCAGAGACAGCATTATTGACATTTTAATCAGCACCCTTTTCTTTTGTAAACTGGGAGATCAAAACCAGAATTCAGAGATGGCACCAGTTTTGATGGAATCCCATTCAATTCAAACAGGTTGCTTTGCTCTGATTCAATGGCAACAAGACCACAGCCATCCCAATGAGGCTCTTCATTTTAATTGAAAGACATTTAAACTTCTAAACGTACAAAACCCTAGAAATATGAAAACAATTGCTTGAAAAGAATGGTTACTTTGGCAGACTGAGTCATTCATCTGGTCCAGGACAAATACCTGGATTGCATAAATAGAAATAGCCCTTAGTTCCCACTTTATAATTCAGTACCTATGTCAACAACATCATCAAAACCCTCTTTGGGCATTAAGAATGGTAAAAATGATCAAAGGTTTGCAAGGAAGATATGTCTTATATAAAGATTCCTAGGGGGGAAAAAGAGATGTGTAACTACATGTGCTGTTTGAAAATCATAGGCAAGTGAACAAACCATTTACTCCACCCACTACATGTGATAAGTTATTAGCTTAACCCTTGATCTTGTATAGCCTATTAGCAAGTTCACCAGTCAGCATGAAGTGCTTAGACACATACTTGATTTCATTGAGTTATTGAACCTAGATGTGCTTAAAATTGAAGGCACAAGGAGATCTTCATCTCTTCTATGGCAAAAAGAGCCAACATACTATCCTAGGAATGATTATTTTTTCAATGTAATTTTATAAATTAGTCTCATCTCATAAATCTTAGGACTAATAATTGATTAGTGGCTACTTGCAGTTGAGTGAAAATTTGTTCTTATTCGTAGCCGAACATGTAGTGAACTTCGCCTTGCTGACGAACACTACAGAAAGGAAAGTTCAGAGAATATGAGGTTCATTATGCTGGTATATATGCTCAACATATTTAATTGATGAGGAGAATTTAAGGAAAATTATTTTATTAGGAATTTAACCTTGGCATATTATGGGTCTTTT
Source organism: Amborella trichopoda (assembly GCF_000471905.2). The sequence goes on from NW_006497508.1 coordinate 757,434, forward strand.
TGATATTTTTAAATAACTCTTTGGCAACTTTCCTTTTGTAGAATGGGGGACCCCAAGTTGACAGGTTCTATCAACTAAGAAAATATGCATGGGGTAGAAGAAATTGGTTGTGGACACTCAGGCACCTTCGTATGAGTTAACTGGGATAGATAGAAGACCCAACATAGATCCAACTGGTAATGATCCTAATGTGGAGCTATATGAAGAAGTAGCAATGGTAAACCTAAATTTACTCTGAAAAATATGCAGACTTACTAATATTCAACTTCCGTCTTGGTGATTGGTAATCAGCAAAGAGTCATTCACCAAAGGGATTGTAAAATTATTCACTAACAGGGTTGTACATAGAGTAGATACACTCATAAATAGATAAAAATAGATTTAAAAATCATTTAGACAGGCACAATGCATGGCTATGTAGAAAATTTGAAGACTAACCCGCTGCGATCAAATTCACGAACGAACCTCACACCACCATTGCATAAGTTGCATACACCTATGATGAAAGGACTGTCAAGATGGGTGTCCTTAACAGAAATTTTATCAAACTTACAAAAAGAACAGCATATAAATTCGAACTCACCATGCCTTCACAATATGTTAAGCAATAGTCAACTTACAAATAAGTTCTACACTCTATAAAGACGAAGTTCTAGTCTTTTAAGAAAGCAGCTGTTCTAGATAAAACAAATACATGAACACATAATAGGAAAACTAATAAGTAAACAGTAAAGGTTTTTGAGGTTCATATCTTGACGTCAAGAGCAAATTGCAGAATAATCAACGAGCAATATCTATCATGCTTCTTTGAGCATCCATGCTAAAACACCATCATCTTTTTATGAATATTGCTTCAGCACAATGCTTCAAACCGTTAAGAAAGAAAAACCATATCAAGCGAGTTAGTGATTCATGGTTCCCAATCTGCAGTTTGCACAATAACACCTATTGTGAACTGTGTCGCAATCAGGTTTAGCAATTTGTTTGATGGTGAACAGTATAACACAACAAACAATTTCTCGATGCATAATAAAATAACAGTATGCGTCCGATGATTTGTTACCTACATGTTGATTTCACAACCACTTCAGCATTTACACTTGATCATAATGTTGAAATAGGCTCCTAAAACTTTAGGTTCTTGTACATTCATACTGATCACTTTTTCTCACACATGGATGAGGAAAAGCAGAGAAAAAAAAAGAGAGAAAAGCACATTGAATGTTTGGGTGAAGCCATAAAATTCAAAGCATCAAAAAGCTAAAACCACAGATGAAACCCCAAAACCGACAAAAACAAAGGATTTGATAAAGAACACTGTAAAATTTAGAATTGCCATGCTGTGGCAAAGACCTCAAATTTCAAATCGATGTAGTAAATTGGATGAACATATAAAGAATGGAAGGTGAGGGACTTGAAGCAAATAGAAATTCACCATTGACATAATTGTGTCTTAAGAGTCTAATCCTTTCTGTCATCAGACAGGAGTGAACCCGTATTGGCAATGGTGGAGGTTGATTAAATGTAATTGATGGAAGATGTAAATAACCCTGATTGACAGCTATCCAAATAATTATTTGTAGGAATTAGAAGAAACAGGACTTTGTTTCAAGGGAAGAATGTGCATGCCGTCAGATATCATGTGATTTTCAGTAAATCACCTTGTATTTGCGGAGCTATCTCATTCAACAGACACTGATACGAATTGCAGACTTTTAGAAATGGAGTGAAGAAGTCAGGGAATTAGTAGTGCATGCAAATTAACTAATAAATGTGTTAATAACATCAGTCTCTTAGGCACGTTAGAGTCCCATTGCTATCAATAAATGAATCTGAATTCAAAATAATCAAGGAATAGTAGAAAATGCTAAATGGTGGTTTACGAAAAATACGAGCCAAAATGATCCTAGCCAAAGAGGCTGTATCTGGAGTTTCATGCTCTCAAAAAGGATTTCATGGTGGTCCAAAGTTGTACTATGATTAAGTTCCAAGGAGTTCATCTTTCTACTTAGAGATATTTTTGAGAACCAAGGGCATACATCGCAATGGAATCCAATTGGAAATTAGAAAGGAAAAACATACTCAAAGTAAAGATGGTAAAAAAGGTTTTGCTTTGGAAAATGAAATTGGTAAGCAATGGATATATAGATAAATAGAGGACGGCAAGCATGTTGCAAGCATGTTGAAGGCAGCCTATCAGTTTTAACAAGTTAAGATATGGGATAAGAAAATATAGAGAAATCAAAGTGAGTAATGTATGTGCCTCAAGTACTGCCAACTTGATATATTGAAAAGATGGGTCTTTGGCCAAAGGTAAGAGGGCTTGAATCCAATTGAGTATTTTGCACACTGAAAATCTCAACGCTGAACACCAAGATAGCAATGAATATTAAAGACTATAGAGGCAACTAGACAAAAGGGAGGATAAGAATCCAAGTTCTATTAAAATAGGTAGTAATTTCACAAGAGAGAAAGTTCATGGAACTGGTTAAGCCCCTATTTTCTTTCTTTATCTGTTAACACCAGTGACCAGACTGCAAGTCACAAGGACTTCATGAACTATCTATCGTGAATTCCTGATTGAAAACACGTATACTTGTTTGTGGCATTTGCTACACTGAAGAAGAACAAACGAAGTTAACTATGAATACATTATTCAAAAGTGGGTATTAATAATTTTAGTAAAAAAGGAACCCAACTGTGAACCTGCTAATTCTTTCAACAACTGAAGTCCATTTTGTCCATCCCTGAGTAAAATCCCAAATGAAGTTTTGATTCAGAAGCAGAATCCCCAAGTGAGAAAACAATTCAAAACTCTTAAAACAAGAAATTACAAGGAATTTATGATAATGGCAGTAAAATGCATAATCCAAGAGGAAGATGCAGAAAATTAGGAAATTTGAATAGAACGACTCACCATCAAATAACATGATGGGCCTCATGTCATCAGAAAACAAATGGGAGGTAGCCTCCTTCCAGTCTATTACAGTTTTGGAAGATGGAGAAGAAACAGCCATGAGAGGAGAGAGAGTGAGGTAACGACTGGTTTTCTCCCGCACCAATTTGGGTTTTTGGAGGTTGTGGAATTGCAGCCCAGCATATTGCGTGTAAAGGAGGTTGGCCATACGAAAACAGTCGGGATTTACAGGTTTTTCAATGGCAATTTTTAATGGCTATTTATCCTAATCAGGCATTTTGAAAGGCAGGGGTCTCGGCATGATCGTTTGTCTGGTGAAAATGGCACGCACGCACGCACGCACGCACGCAGAGTAAAGCTACACGTAAACGACAGCAGCACCACTCAGCAGCTCGTGCGCGCACCCCTCTTTCGCTCTCTCTAACGACAATCCCCCCTCTCTCTCTTAAAACTCACCCATTATTCATCTTCCGTCTCGCTCTCTAAAGAGAATCTTCCCCTCTCTCTCTCTCTTAAAAATGACATAGCCCCCATTTATCTCAGGGCTTCACTCGCCCCTCACCCATACACGAATAAATGCCAAGTCTCGCCGCTACCACATCATCATCTCTTGGGTACTTGTAGGGGTAGTAATGGGTGGGTGGCAATGGATCGGGTCGGGTCAAGGTCGGGTCGAACTGGACTTAGACCGTATCAAGACTCAACTTAGGTCTAACGTTTTGGAATTGGACCCGACCTATAGGGTCAAAAACTTCGGCCCGATTCAACCCAATTTAGGTCCATGTCTAGAACCTACCAATGCCTATAGGAGATTTTGAATAGTGTTTCGTCCCGCTATTGACATGTTATGTCCATGGCGGTTTATTGAACGGAGCCGCAACGGACAGCGCGTGGTCCGTAGGGGTTTTCGCGTGTTTTTTTAACGCAATGAGCCTAGTATGTCCATTTGGTACTACAACGGACCTGCGGCATAGTAGGTCCGCTGCGGTCTTCTAATCCATGCCATCTGAAAAAATCGGACGGCACCAAGCTTCTGGGCAAAAACATTGTTCATTTTCACCCATAGGCGTTGCATAGTAGCTTCATCGCACTGTCACAATTGTCCGGTAGTGTTTCAATTTTTATTTTTATTTTTAGTGTTTCAATTTTTATTTTTATTTTTACAAATTCACATTACTTGAAATTTGCAGTGTGGGTACATCTTAGTAAAAAGCACCTGATAAAAATATATAAATAATAATAATTCGTAAAATATAAATTGACCAAAATACCCCCATAAATTTTTGGAGGTATTTTTGTCAATTTATATTTTGTAAATTATTTTTTTCATATTTTTATTAGGTGCGTCTCACTAAGATGTACATGCTTTAAATTTCAGATCATTCAGATTAGTAAAAACAAAATGAAAATTGAAAAAGTACCAGACAATTGTGACCGTGCGAAGAAGTTTGGATGGTGATGAAGGTAGGCGAAATCACTGTTCATTTTCTCCTATAGGGGTTTTATAGAATATTCCTATATATACATAAATTTACAGGGGTATTTTAATCAATTTATATTTTACGAATAATTTTTTTCATATTTTTATTAGGTGTGCCTCACTAAGATGTATACACGCTCCAAATTTCAAGTAATTTGAATTTGTAGAAAAAAAAATAAAAATTAAAACACTACCAGACAACTGTGACCATGTGATGAAGTTTAGATAGTGATGAGGGTAGGCAAAATCACTGTTTATTTTTACCTATAGGCATTGGGAAGAGTTTTCTAATATATAAATATAGGGAAAAGTTTATATAATGTTGCAACTTTAAAATGTAGAACTACGGATGCACCTCAAAATTCCATCGGAAAATATTATTTTCATGTTTAAAAACCCTCTAATTGAGCATATGGAGATGAATTATTGTGAGAGAAAAAAAGATTTTGAGTCCCATAAATAGTGCATCTTACAATACATTATCTAGACCATCCATTTTTAAAATTTTCATATGTTTATAGATCTACTTGATTTTAACCATTTTTGGAGTTTAAAGTTTTATAGTTAGATATAAAAATAGATTTTAAGATAATCCTAAGGATATTTTTACATCAAAATTATATGTTATGATCAAATTTGAAGGTGCGCCTTAATTGGATTGTTTAAGGTTGCAACCTTATGGAAAC
>NW_006497508.1:763479-779669 GCF_000471905.2 Amborella trichopoda
ACATTATAATGTTCGGTTCAGGTTTGGGTCGGATCGACTTGGACCTGGATCCAACGTAGGTCCAGGGTTTTGGACCTAGACCCATCCTACCGGCTCCAAAATTTAGACCTGCACCCTGACCATTGTTGAAAATCAAGTACTCTTGCTCTCTCCTCTACTACAAGTGATCTTTGATGAAGCACAAGTGTACCGGTTCTGGAAGATCAATGACGCTCATCAACTAGATTTGAAATTTGAGGCAAAACATTCCGGTGATAGCTCATGCAAATATGTTGATGCACGCAACTCACCCTCAAAGGGTAAAACTTCTAAATGAGCGGCTGCTGGTAAAGGTAGAAGCAACAGTAAGGATCTTTCAAAGAACATAACAACTGACTAAGGTGGTTCAGCCCAAGTGGAAAGGTAGTTAAGACAAGTTAACCAGCCTCTTACTTCCTTCAAATGTGGCCAATCTTGGCATATTGCAAGTGATAGTTCCCGACGACAAGTTGACACTTGTTTTAACATCATGGAAGAGAAAGATGTGGAAGAGTTTGTGGATGATACCGCGTAACCCATCTATGATGTTGATAGAAATTTAATACAAGAAGAGATTGAACTAGAGATTGGAGAGAATGTGGTGATTCGCCAAGTATTAACCACTCACATGGCAAACCATAGTGAGGATTGGTTGCGATCAAGCATTTTTCAAATTGTAAATCAGGTGGCAAGGTGTGCACCATTGTTATTGATAAAGTTTGTGAGATAATTATCTCATAAGAAATGAAAACTGAATCAGACACGAGACTGTATCAAAATGCATTGTTCAATAAAGGAAGTGAGGTAAAAGTGATTAAATGCTATATAGTTTCTTTTTCATCGGGTAAATATTACAAAGATGAAGTATAGTGTGAGGTCATTGCTATGGACATATGTGACATACTTCCTGGGAGACCATGGAAGTTTGATAAACGAATGATACAGGATGGTAATAAAAACACCTGAATGGGTAATGTGGAGGTCGTGCTCTTGCCTAGCAAGGAGGAGAATGCAGCTAAATCTATCCAATAGGATGGCAGTAATTTTCTACCTTGTTTAAGCTTTAGAAGGAAAGTAATGCGAGTGGGGTCATGTTTACATTGGTTGCAAAAGAAGAGATAACACCTACAAGTGTACCTTGTGAGTTGCGATCGTTTTTTAGGAGTTCAAGGACATCACACTTGATGCTCTTCCAAATGAACTACCCCTGTTAAGGGATACTCAATATCAAATTAAATTGTTACCCCATGTTAGCTTGCCAAACAGCGTACTATTGTATGGGCCCAAGGGAGCATGATGAACTTTATTAGCAAGTTGTAGACCTTCTTAACAAGGGGTTCATCTGAGAAAGCACGAGTGTGTGCCAGCATTGTAAGACCAAAGAAAGATACCACATGGAGAATGTGCATTGATAGTCGTGTTATCAACCGGATCACTATCAAATACCTACTTTCAATATCATCATTAGATGATATGTTGGATATGTTGGGGGAACCCTAGTATTTTCTAAAATTGATCTATGAAGTGGGTATTACCAAATTCAAATTAAGCCAGGTAATGAATGGAAAACTGTATTTAAGACATATGAGGGTCTATATGAGTGGCTTGTTATGCGATTCGGTCTTACCTATGCTCCTAGTACTTTCATACATATGATAAACAAGTTCTTCATCCATTTATTGGCAAATTTTTTGTTGTCTATTTGATGATATCCTTATGTATAATCATGACCTAGAAGAGCAAATTGAATACATAAGAGTTGTGTTAACCTCATTAAGGAATGAAAAGCTTTATATTCATCTTAAAAAGTGCTATTTCGTGACAAATTGCCTACTTTTCCTAGTCTTTATTTTGTCGCATACAAGTGTATGAGTGAATGAAAGTAAAGAAAATGTTATCCAAGAATGACCTACAGCTCAAAGTATCCATGATGTGCAGGGTTTTCATGGATTGGTTTCATTCTAGCGGTGATTTATGACGAATTTTAGTACCATCTCAGCAGCGTTGACTAATTGCAAGATGGGAGAATTTGAATGGTCATCATCAGCAGAGAAGAGCTTTCAACTTGTTAAAGAAAAGCTTTCTACCGCACCTATGCTCACATTGCCCCACTTTGAAAAGATGTTTGAGTTAGATTTGTAATGCTTCAAAAGTTGGTGTTGGTGGAGTACTCAGTCAAGAAAGGCATCCGCTAGCCTTTTTTAGTGAAAAATTCAATGAGGTTAGGCTAAACTACTCAACATATGGCCTGGAATATTATGCCATTATACAAGCCCTTAGGTGTTAGCGACATTATCTCCTTTAAAAGGAACTTGGACCATGATGCACTCAAGTAATCAGCAATCAAAATAACCTTAGCTAAAGGCATTGCTAAGTGGGTTGCTCTCTTGCCAGAATTCAGTTTTTTGTTAAAGCATAAAGTAGGTGACTTAATCAAGTAGCAAGTGCACTTACTAAAAGTGCTATACTGTTAAAAACCATGAGTACATGTGTTTTTGGCTTAAGGGAATAAAAGGCTATATGAAGATGATCTAGATTTGGAAGAGGCTTGGAGATCATGTACGGACGGAAAGCACGAGAACTTCCTACTCCATGACGGATGCCTCTTTTGTGGGGTTCACTTGTATATACCCAAATGCTCTATACGAGAGGGCATCATCAATGAGCTGCATGCCAGTGGTTTGGTTGGGCACTTTGGCCGGAAAATTATTATTGGTCGAGAATTGATGAAGATGTGAATCACTATATGAGGTGATACTGAACTTGCCAAGTTTGAAATGAACACGGTCAAAATTCAGACCTCTGCACTCCCCTACCAGTTCCAAAATCTATATGGGAGGATGTAAGCAAGGATTTTGTACTCGATTTACCAAGGACCCAAAGAGGCATGGGTTCAATTTTACGGTTGTTGATCGGTTCTTTAAAATGCCGATGTTGCTAGTCTCTACTTTCGAGAAGTGGTTATGCATCATGGCACTCCTAAATCAATTACATCAAACCGTGACACCAAATTTCTCAACCACTACAGCAATATATACAATCATCAAACAGATGGTTAAACTGAAGTTATGAATCAAGCACTTGGTAATCTACTTCGAAGCTTGTTAGGAAAGAGACTAAAATAATGGAATTTAATACTTCCTCAAGCCGAGTTTGCTTACAACTCAATGGTTAATCGATCAATGGGGAGTCCCTTTGATGTGGTTTATGGATGCATTCCTTCTCACTACCTTGACCTTGTTCCTTCGCTGGAATCAGATCAACCAAACAAAGCATTGGTGGACCTTACTAAATTTATAATAAAATTTCATAAAGATGTTCCCCGAAGGCTTAAAGAAAATAAAGAAAAATACAAAGAAATGGTTGACACCCATTGGCGAAAAAAGGTCTTCCATGAAGGAGATTTTGTTTGGGTATATCTAAAGAAAGAAAGATGTAGTTTTCATGAGCCTAGAATAGATGAATAGTCGGTTTCCATAGTTTTGTATGAAGTAAGAGAGAGTCAATGTGAATCATATCCTAGGATAGGGAATTGGAATAAGCTTAAGAACTTGTGGGTTTTGCAAAGGGAATTTATGATAGTTTTTACAGTGTGCATTGGAATTTATGAAAACAACAATCATATATTGTTAACATATGGATATCTCGTTAGTATTGATATACATCATTATGAATACCTGTCAGTAGGGATATGTATATGTATGGGTATATATCTCTTAATTAGGTGTTTCTTGATTATGATAGGATTAGTTAGTAATTATCCATAACCATTGGTATTTATGGTGTCTGTTGATTATGATAAGATTAGCTATTAATTATCTATAACCGTTGGTATTTATCTTTAATTGTTACTGCTCGTACATTTATACGGGGTCTTGTATATTTAATTAATTAATAAAGAGAGTTCTCATCAATATTTTGAGTTTCTAATATGGTATCAGAGCAATAGACTCTTCAACATTAGATTTGGGTCCGCATCACCATCCTCATATCTGGGCTCGCTGACCTCAGATTTGAGTTTAACCTCAAATCTAAGGTCGGGAAATTTCATTACTGGTAACAAGTGAATCAGCCATTTTGACATACAAAGATCCCAAGGCACCTCTTCAATCGCGTATCAAAGATCTTTTGAAACGGATGACTCTTGCTGAAAAGATTGGAGAAATTACCCAAATTAATCGCTCAGTTGCAACGCAAGATGTGATGAAGAACTATTCAATAAGGAGTGTCATGAGTGGAGGGGGGACAATTCCTAAACCTAATGCCACCGTTGAGGATTGGGTTAATATGGTCAATGATTTTAAAAAAGGTGCATTATCATCTCGTCTACAGATTCCTATGATCTATGGAGTTGATGTTGTTCATTACCATAATAATGTCTATGTGGCTACCAAGGACCCTGAGCTGGCAAAGAGGATCGGTGTTGCAACCACTTTGGAAGTCAGAGCAACAGGCATTCTGTATGTTCTTGCACCATGCCTTGCGGTTTGCAGAGATTCTCGATGGGTTCGATGCTATGAGAGTTTCAGTGAGAATCTTATATATTATTATTAGTGGGGTACCAAGATATTATTATTATCCATCTTCAAAATACCATGATACATTGCCATCTCCTCGAAGTATTGCTTCTGCAGTTCACCCAGGGCTTTTAGTTGATACGAATTTGGATTCCTCAATACCCTACACTTTCCAAGCACCTCCACCACCGTGCCATATGATGAGGGTACAGAAACACTCTCAAAACTTAAGCACTCCTTTTCGTCCATTGTTGAATTAAACAACACTCTCAGTTTAGTGAGAGAAACTCATTGACCAAGGAAGCACTGCCAAAGGCCTCCAAATCTTATTTCAACTCTCTACCGAGTCTATTTCAACTCTCTACCGAATCTGTTTCGACTCTCTGTCGAGTTTTATTTCAACTCTTTGCAAAACAACCTTTGTCTCTATCTTGGTCTGTGTTCTGGAGTGCGAGTTGCTGAATCTATCTTGGATCCACAGCGAGCTCTGTTGGCTCTTCTAAGTGTCATCCTGTGCTTGTTGTTCAAGCAAGCTATGCACGTGAAGACTTAAATATCCAACTTGTTCGTTTATGCAACTTATTGTTCAAACTCCAATTGTCTTGTATAAAGCATCTTAAATTTAAGGGCGAGTGCTAGGGTATGGATATCTTGTTAGTATTGATATATATCATTATGAATACATATCAATATGGATATGTATCTGTATGGGTATATATCTCTTAATTAGGTGTCTCTTGATTATAATAAGATTAGTTAGTAATTATCCATAACAGTTGATATTTATGGTATCTCTTGATTATGATAAGATTAGTTAGTAATTATCCAAAACCGTTGGAATTTATCTTTAATTATTACTGCCCGTATATTTATACGGGGTCTTGTATATTCTTAATTAATTAATAAAGAGAGTTTTCTATAGTATTTTGAGTTTCTAATATATATAGGTGGGACATGACTATTTTGGAGGCTTATGTTTTATGTAATTTAATTTTGAATAGAACAATTTGCTGCAGTATTGTGGTGAGCCTTGACTCCCCAATTCTCCCTCTACATTCTCTCTTAGGGCTCGTTTGGCTCTATGGCTTAACAAACCCAGGTTTTGAATCAAAACCTTGTTATGTTAAACCTTAGTTATGTTAAAACCTGGTTACTTATGTAGGACTTGTTTGGATGGCTATGCAAATCTCATGGTTGGATCAACTTTTTTGTATAACCTGGGTGTTGCTATTAAGGGTTATTTGGTATATGTGAAAGTCTAAAGGGAAAATATTTACATATGCAAACAATTTACAAAAAAAGAATACTTAAGCATGTTTTTTTCCATGTTTGGCAAACACAATTGGAAATAGGAACACGGAGAGATAACACGTTTTCACACCCCAAGAATTTACAATACTGATATTCCTGAGATGTGACAGTCAAAACAAAGCAATTTTAGATATCTATCATGCATTGAATCAAAATCAAAACCCCCTTTTATTTATTTATTTATTTTTTGAAATTTTAGGATTATTATATTCACTCTGTTCATAACTAATATTAACATAAAGGTCTAAACATATATACATCTCTTGACATGAAAAATTTACAATGGCGAATTCTTACAAAGTAACAAAAGAAAGTTTAAGCACAACTACAATATCTTCCAAAGTTGATCCGGACGAGCACTCAAAATGAAACCGCAGTTATCCTGAAAAAATATTTACCATAGTTTGATGAGTTGGGCTACTCAGTAAGTGATCATCATAATCCTAAAAATAATCATGGTTGAAAGATATCAAGATTTTCAAAAAGGAGATCTATTAACAGAAATGCATCAACAGTTTCACTTTAAAAAATGCATAATTAAGTATAATTCGAATAATTGAAATGCGTATAACATTTTAACGGCAGGTGCGTATAACATTTTAACGGCAGGGCGTAATTCAAAGGATTTCACAAAATACCCTACTGGCATTCTAAGTAGGTCACCTATATACCCCATCAGCGTTCTGATGGGTCCACTTAATCCCTATTGACGTCCCAGATAGGTCCACTTAATCCCTGCAGGTCCACTTATACCTCACTAGGTCCACTTAATCCCTGCAGGTCCACTTATACCTCACCGGCGTACCAGATGAGTCCACTTAATCTCTAGCGGCATACCAGATAGGTCCAATTATACCTCACCGGCGAGCCGGATGAGTCCACTTGCATACTTAAAGTATTTCTAAATCTCTTTTAACATTCAAAAACAGCAATATCATGTACTCAACATATCACTACAATTATTAATATGAATTTCACTGAAACCAATAATAACCATTACTTTCAATAACATTTCAAAAATACTCAGTCAAATATTTTGGGCTCAAATTCAGAAAGGTAGCAATTCGTAAAGACATTTTAGCATAATTGCCAACCTAGTATGTATAGTAAAACTCTTATAAAAATCTAAGAATACGGAATTATCACAATTTATGGGATGCCAATTTGCAAATAAACATTTCACAGACAATGCTATAATCAAATGCAAAAATATCAGTTTTCAAATAATAAGGCAGTCATTTGCACATGAATTTTACAATGTCTAAATATTAAAAAACAGTAGAAAGAAATCTCACAATTTTACTAAAAGCAGAAATATCACATTTATTTCTAATAATTTTACAGTATTTAAAATTCTCTAACAATAGACAAGAAAAATAAATTTATTTCAAAGAATTTACAGCATTTAAAATTTCTAACATAGATAAAATATAAAAAATTTATTAAAAAGATTATTTTCGAGACAATGAGCTCATCAGATTTGATTTATCGGAACCACATATAGGTCTGGACCTTCAAAATGGTCTAAGAGATTCAAGGTTTAGAGTCCCTAAGCTTTACTTTGTACGGTTACTGCTCTCGCCTTTTTATTTTCTTTGGAGGAACTAACCCTTGTCGGATGGTCAAGCCCCTTGAAATTGCCGACTACATGGTAGAAGTAAAAATTATATAAGCGAAGAAAGACCTCATTACTAGGCTGTTAAAAAGGGATGGTCGGAGAAGGACTACTCCAAGAGAAACATCAAAGCGTGCTTTCTTGTTATCCTCATAACTCATACGTATATAAGGGATATAAGGGAGAACTTCTTTGGTTTTTATTTTTATTTTTTTATATTTTTTTATTGATTTAGAATATTTAAAATTCCTAACAGTAAATAAATTTTAACAATTTTACTAAAAATTTATTTTTTCAAAATAATGAGGTCGCTTGTTCATAAAATTTATCTCACCTAAAATTCATGATAATAAGCATAATTATTTCATTTCATTTTTTTAAAAAAGAACGGATTATTTTTCAAGATAATAAAGTCACTTATCTAAAATATTTGAGAGGGAGCTTTTGATAAAAAATTGGCTAGAGAGAGGAGCTCACTGTGTTTGTAAGATGGAGAGCGGGAGTGGAGTTATGTAGGGCGACGCCTTATCCTTCACCCTATTTAAATCTTTTAAAACGCCTTCACCTTATGTATGAGGTACAGCGTAAATGTCCACCTTTAACACATGAAAACCACATCCACTAAAGGACGTGGCAATGCAACAAAGCTTAAACCAAATGAAGGTAAAAGCTTTTGAAAGTAGTGATGGTCCCTAAGGACCACTATGCTCATATGGACCATCACTTATTAAAAGTTTTTTTTTTTTTTAAATTTTAGGATTATTACACACGTCAAATTTGAAAATTTGAAATTGTTTGTCTCTAAAAATTTTCAAATAGTTTCTCTCTCTAAAAGAATTAAATTTTGATATAGTTTCTCTCTCAAAAAATTTCAAAACAATTTCTCTATCTAAAAATTTGAAATTTTAAATAGTTGACCATTTCTCTCTCCAAAAATTTTGAGATAGTTGCTATCTTTAAAAAATTTTAAGTAGTTTTTCTCTCTAAAATTTGATATAATTTCTCTCACTAAAATTTTAAAAAAACTCCTCCTAAGTTATACCCAGGTGAGTAAATGTACAATATGCTGAAAGGAGAGAAAGCTGCATATGCGCTCATAAATCCCCTAATGCCCCCAAACCAAGAGAGGGCGGACTGCTGTAGTGGCATGCCCATTTAATTTCTCTCAGTTGTAGTTCTCTCTCTTTTGAATGGTAATAGAAAGGAAACGAGAGATCATTTACTTTTGGGTGTGGTTTCTATAAGGTTGCAACCTTAAACAATCCAATTAAGGCGTACCTCCAAATTTTATCATAACATATAATTATAGTACAAAAAATTCTTAGGATTATCTAAAAATCTATTTTCATATCTAATCATAAAATTTTAAACTCCAAAAATGGTTAAAAACAAGTCGATCTATAAACATATGAAATTCTTGAAAATGGATGGTATAAATAATTTGTTGCAAGATGAACTATTTTTGGGACTCAAAATGTTTCTTTTTTATATATTCATATATCTCGATGTCGAGATGATCAATCATAGGGGTTTTCAACATTAAAACAACATTTTCCGATGGATTTTTTAGGTGCATCTTTAATTCTACATTTTAAGGTTGCAACCTTATATAAACTTTTTCCTTTACTTTTAATACAAGGAGGTTACAATTATCAATGACGGCTAAATTTGAAATGTGGAATGAGAAGAATTTGGGGGGACGTTTTGATTGTGGAAGGGGATTCAAAGAATGTTATTGACTGGTGCAGTGGTAAATCCAGCCCACCATGGCGTAAGAGACATATTTGGCTGCATATTAAGGAGATAACTACCGGTAGCAACATAACTTTCAGCCACGTATATAGAAACGTTAATTCTATGCCGGATGATCTAGCAAAGAAAGTGGCATTTCTTCATTCTCTAGTGGTTTCTCGTGTTTTGCTGTAGCACTGCAATGATTGTAATGACTCTTTTGAAGTAACAATATTCAATACTCTTGTCAGAAAAACAGAGATAAAGGGAAAAAAGGTTGTGATTGCGAGTAAAAGTATTTGTCATCATCAAGCTCTCTAATTTCAGTTGTTATAGTAAATTTGATTTTTTTCTCTATGGATATAGCCCGTAAGAGTGAACCACATTAAATTCGTGTGCTTGTTTCCTTTCATTTTTTGTGCTTCTTGTTTCTAATCCCCATTTATTCTCTAACATATATACACCTTCTGTTGGTGAAATTAATTGATCTTTGTTCGAGCTTCAAAGTGCATTGTAAGTGTTTCGACTCTTTTCTTTCAAAAAACGTATAACCCAAGACATATTGAACCTTGGCCTTAGCTAGACTTGACGTAGTGAACCCGACCATAGCAAATAGGACTAAGAATTTGCCGATCCAACTCAAAACCCAAATTTTGGATTCGATCTAAATTGTGGTATGGGTCTAAGATTTGGATATGATGGGTCAGATACGGATCCAGTATTGATCTAGATAGTAATTTGGATTGGATCTGGGTACAAGTGGATCTGATTTGGATTTGACCAGATTATTAAAATGTTATGTATTATTTTATAAATTCATAAATATACATTGTATAGTATTTTTAAATATATATTGTATAGTATTTTACTATATAATTATAAGTAAATATATAAATTCGACGATATTTACTTTGTTTTTGTGTATACTTTCCTTCTCTAAAATTTAAAATTTTGTGAAATAGTTTCTTTCTAAAAATTTTGAGATAGTTTCTCTTTACAATTTTTTAAGTAATTTCTCTCTATAAAATTTGATATCGTTTTATTTTCTAAAATTTTAAGATATTTTTTCTCTCTAAAACTTGAAATTTGACATAGTTTCTCTCTTTAGAGCTTAAAATTTGATATAGTTAGTCTCTCTAAAAATTTTGAGATAATTTCTCTCTACAAAAATTTAGGTAATTTGTCTCTCTAAATTTTGATATAGTTCTTTTCTCTAAAATTTAATAAACACACACTCTCTCTCTAAAACTTGAACTTTGAGATTATTTCTCTCTGAAAATTTTTAGATAGGTTTTCTCTCTAATAATTCCAGTTGTTTCTCTCTCTAAAATTTTAATATATTTTCTCTCTGAAACTTGAAATTGATAGTTTCCCACTCTAAAACTTTTGAGATAATTTCTCTCTATGAAATTATTTTTGATAGTTTTTCTATCTAAAATTTGATATAGTTTCTCTCTCTCAAATTTTAAAATACTCTCTCTAATACTTGAAATTTTGGTATAGTTTCTCTCTCTAAAAAATTTCAGATAAATCTCTCTCTAAATTTTGATATAGTTTATCTCTCTAAATTTTAAGATACTTTCTCTCTAAAAAATTTCAAGTAGTTTCTCGTTTTAAAATTTGATACAAGTTCTCTCTCAAAAATTTTAAGGTACTTTCGCTATCTAAAATTAAAATTTGAGATAGTTTCTCTCTTTAAAAAATTTGAGATAATTTCTCTCGTTAAAAATTTTCAAGTAATATCTCTCTCTAATTTGATAGAGTTTCTCTTTCTAAAATTATAAGATACTCTCTCTCCCTAAAACTTCAAATTTGATATAATTCCTCTCTTTAAAATTCTTGAGTTGGACCCACAATTTAGAAACTATTTATAAAAGGTCGCCTAGATATGCAAATCATGATTTTTAGGTACCCTATTTTTTTTCTCTCATTAGTTGCACTCTTTATAATGCATCACATTCAGTGTTGTTGTCACACTTCATTTATGAGATTGCAACACGTGTTATTATAGAGCTCTAAACATACTTCATCTCCGTTGCCACCTCAAAAGCAGATCGGAACTATCTATTTAAATGATATTTTAAAGATTTTAAGAGCTGCAGATGATTATTGATGTGAAATTATATCATTTTTTATGGGTACACTTCCGCAAAAAGAAAATGGAAAAAATAAGGTGCAGATGTCTAATAAATACAACTCTTTTTTCATACTTATGTGACGATGAATGTCTACAGATTCAACTCATGAAACTTCTATTATACAACTCTTTTTTCATACTTATGTGACAATGAATGTCTACAGATTCAACTCATGAAACTTCTATTATATTTTAAGGATACGGTTTATATGCGGCCAGCCCGCATATTGTAGAAATACGGGCTTGGTAATAAATATATTTTTTAAATATAATTTGATCTTAGTTTTAAGAGAATATATAATCTTTAACATGAAGATCATGAATATGAAAATTAAAAAAAAAAAAAAAACTATTTGGACCGTTAGTTATACTTGTTTTCGAATGGACCACCTATTTGCACCCATCTTTAAGATGGATGCTTTATACATCTGGACTGCGTATTGTAGAAATGCAGTCCAGCCCTCATGACACATTTTTCCATATTTAATGGGATTTTAGGCTATTAAATGTTAAAAACTATATTTCGGTATAATTGGGCTTTAGGCCCCATGGAAGATTATTTCAAAATACTACAGAGAACTCTATTTTTTATTGATTAATTAAAAATATACAAGACTCCGTATAAATATACAGTCAATATCAGTTAACGATAAATACCAATGGTTATGGATAGATACCACATAATCTTATCAAGAGATATGTATCCATACAGATGCATATCCATATATGTATCGGTATGATACATATCCTAATCTTATCAAGATATATGTATCTATACAATTACATATATCAGTATGATGCATATCTATATCCATACGTTAACACCCTCCCTCAAACTCAATGTGCTTTGAAACAAAGCATTTGGAGTTTGAACAATAAGTTGTTTAAACGAACGAGTTAGATCTTCAAGTCTTAAGGTTCATGGGGTGACCAATAGAAGCAGTGGTCTCTATGCTCAGATTACTTGAACAACATGTACAGATTGCTTGAACAACAAGTACAGAAAAACGGTAGACCTCAAGAACATATGGCCTCAGGAACATCGGGGATCGAGTAACAAAAAACTCAATCAACAACAGACAACCAGGCCTTCAGAACATCGAATAACGAAAAATAAATTCGATCATCTCACAGAACGGGGCAATAGAAAACTCCATCATCCAACAGGATTGAGTCACGAAAACTCAATCATTAAAACATAGGCATTCGGAACAGATATGATCAAGTAACGAAAAACTCAATCAACACCAGACAAACAGGCCTTCAGAACATCAAATAACGAAAAATAAATTAGATCATCTCACATAATGGAGCAATAGAAAACTCCATCATCCAACAGGAATGAGTCACGGAACTCAATCATTAAAACATAGGCATCCCGAACAGATATCGAGCAAACTCAATCATCACACATAATGAAGTAACGAAAAACTCCATCATCCAATGGGATTGAGTAACGAAAAACTCAATCATTAAACACGATCAAGTAACAAAAAACTTGATCATCAACCAAGGTCGATAAATTCGATCATCAAACAAGCGGTACTTGGAAGAGCCAACCGAAATCAGAGATGGATCAACAAGCACAGTTGGACCTTAGATTTGGAGTTGAGAACAGTAAGATCCAAAACAAATAAGAGAGTCGCAACAATGTGGAAATATGGATAAGGCATATGAAAATATGGATAAGGCAGAATGCTTTTGATGGGTGATGCAAAATAATTGTGCGATTTATCAAATGGTGAAATATGGTGCAAGATTGATGGTTGGCGAACTTTGAAAGACGGTGCAGTGATATGGAAAGACGCATAAGGGCTCACATCAACTCAATGGAGAGCTTAATGGGCAAAAGGATTCGGATTTTTTAATTTGAACAACTAAGAATTAAAACTTTTAATTTGTAGGATCAAAGAAACAAAATGGTCCACAAAGGCACAATGGACCACAAGGCCAACCTTTTTTTTTATGTTTTATTTTTCTCTGACATATCCATGTCCATACGTTAACATTAAATTGTTTAGTTTTTATTTAAAAGGGTCAAACTCACCTCTAGTCATTTGTGAAATTGTGCGACTAAGGGTGCCTTAATTTTTTTTTATTTGTTCAAAAAAAAGGGTGCCTCATTTTTTCACAAAAAGTGGTAAATCAGTAGAAATTTGGACCCTAACCCTTTTTGTGATAATGGAGTCAGAGACCTCATCATGGGGCTCGGCAATACTATCGCCAAGGCCCATCCCATTCTCCATAGTTGAGCATTATCAATGACACCCTAGCCATACGAGTAGGGGTGTTTGTGGCTTTTTTACATTGCTTATTATGTACTTTTTTTATTAAAATTTGGGTGTAGTTTTTATAGAGCCGAGGCTCTAAACAATCAAAGTAAAGCGCATTTTCAAATAGTGTCGAGAAATGTGATTTCAATATTGGAAATATTTGTGATAGTCGAGATTGAGGTGAGATCATGGTGGTAGCATCACTTGTGCCCCAACTAAGGTCTTGGCTTCTATTCTCATCTAAAGCATTAAAAAATTACTAACGATTTAAAAAATAGGAAGGGGCTCGTCATCCCCACTGAATTATCAAAAAAAAAAAAAAATTGTGGTTGTCTTAAAATATAATTTCATCTTTAATTATAAAATTTAAAGCTTAAAGAATAGTGTAGATCGAGCAAATCTATTTAAATCTTGAAAATTGATGGTAAAAAAATGTGTTACAAGATGTACTATTTCCAAACCTTGAAATCCATTTTTTTCTCATGTCCATGCATCTTGATCTCGAGATGATCAATTTGAAGATACTTGGGCAGCAAAACAACATCTTATAGTGAATTTGTTTAGGTGGGCTCTAATTTGATTGTTTAGAGCCTCGGCTTTATAAAAACTTTCTCCTTAAAATTTATAAGATCAGCAATAAAAACAACATTTTGAATAGCCTTGTAGGCAAACTCTTGTTTCATACATGCTAGTAGTAAGGGAAAGCACTGTTTATCTTCGGTGCAAGGTAGTCACAATTGATCTTGACCATTGGATGTCAAATTAGATGGCTACATTTATTCTATTGACTAAGCTCAAACTTCAAAAAAAAATTTCCTCAAACTTTGTGACACATCTAAACTATCAAATTTCACATCGGATGGTTGTAAGTAATTGTGACATTCTTGTATCAAAGTTAAAGGGTCTCATTGCATACAATTCCTAGTAGTAATGGGTGCGAACTAATCAGCTCACAAAACGGGGCTTTATGTCCTGTTGTTGGAAAAGGTTAAAATAAAGCATGTGGCTTATGAGAAAAAGTAAAATGTATATATCTCAAGTATCACTAAAAATTGTAGTTTTGAAGTTGAAAAACGTATGGATATGAAAAAAATTTAGGATTTCAATCCCTACAAAAGGTGTATATTGTAAGACCTTATACAAACCATCTATTTTCAATTATTCATAGATCTACGAGATCTGTGCCATTTTTGAAGTTACAAATTTCATAATCCCTTTTTAAAGTTACGAATTTCATAATCAGTAGTGAAAATAGATTTTAGAGCCGTCGTAGGGGTTTTTCATGCTCGAAGTATTTTCCAGATGAAGTTTTAAAGTGATACTTTACTTTTTCTCATAAAGCAACGGCCTTATAGAATCTGTATCCTATATCATTAAATCGAGAAACAAAGATAAAAGGAAATAGAAATAAAACAATGGAAAAAAAAAAAAAAGGAAGAAATGTTCAAAGATTTAGTTTTCAATTATATTATTAGTCGGAATAAATTATATTTGCCACAGGGCTCTAGAGCTTAATTCCATGGAGTAAAACACAAAGAGTGATATTTTTGTGTATTGGAATATTGTATCTTTGATTCAACAAATAAATAAATTTTAAAACGGAAAATAAAATAAAATTCATGTCAAGTTCCTGAAAACCAAGATCCACTCTCCAGGAAATGGAAATTTTGCACTTGCTAAATGACTGCATGTGATTTGGATTTTGGACCATCCTTAGTTTCTTCTTCTTTTCTTTTTCTTTTTTTTTTTGGTGTTTGTTTAATTTTTTAAAAAAGGTTTGCATCAATGGTTTAAAAAACGGATCTGTACCCCAGATCGGGCACCCAAAAAACCTATCCAAATCGGTGAATCAGCGATACAGATAAGGAATCGATCGAATCGGTTGGATTAAACTTTAAAAAAAAGTCCAAAAAAAATATTAAAATTCATTATAGATGTTCTTTTTCAGGAATCCAATAAGAAATAGGGTTACCACATTATTAATTTTTATTTTTTCATCAATATGCGAATATTGAGATGTTCTTTCCCTATATGAACTTATGTTAACAATTAAATTTACATCACATAAAAGAAAAATCATAGAATTATCATGGATGAAGTATATAATTATACATGGACTACAATAAAAAATGGATTAAATCGATAAGAAAATGACTACCAAAATCTTTTATTTTTTGTCTAGGTAACTTTGTCAAAAATGACGACCAAAATCTTTTGTCGAGGTAACGTTTACTTTTTTGACAAAAAATGATTTTTTTGTCACGATAACTTTTACTTTTTTGCTCTAACTTTTATTTTTTTTTCATGGCTTTTATTTTTTTTGTCAAAATAGCTTTTATTTTTTGCCAAGATAACTTTTATTTTTTTGACAAAAATTTTTTTTTTGTTAAAATTATTTTTATATAACTTTTATTTTTTTCAATATAAATTTTTTTATCGTAATTTTTATTTTTTGTCAAATTAACTTTTTTATATTTCTATAAGTTCTTTTTTAAAAAAATTTCTATTTTAAATTTTTTTTTTTTTGACGAAAAATGGAATGCCGCCTGGAGGATTTGAATTCATAACAAGTGAAACAAAAGTCATGC
>NW_006497508.1:800310-821703 GCF_000471905.2 Amborella trichopoda
TAGTGTATGTCTCTCTCTCTCTCTCTCTCTCTCTCTCTCTCTCTCTCTCTCTCTCAAAAATAAAAATCGAAATCAAAAGTATATACCTCTCTCAAGTTTTGCTTCAAGTGTATACCTCTATCAAATTTTGCATTGGGTATGCTACACTAGTGGGGCATCTACCGTTGTTTCCTGTGTTAGGTGGTGGAGATTAACCTTGTCCAAGTAAATATCATCTTCTGCAGCCGGAAGGGACGGTTGATATCCCACTTGTGTACTGGAAAAAGTGCATTTGAGGCAGGTCAGGGACTAGAGAGACTCTTCAGTGTCAAAAGGGTGCACTCTTTGTTCTTTAACTAAAGTTTCTTAATGGGATGGGGAAATTATTTATAGGAAAAGTTTATATGGGGATTTTTCAAATGTGATTCCAGAATCCGTCGTATTTAGGATTTGAAACACATGTTAGTCACTCTACATGCATTTGTGTTTTAGGTTCATGATTTTGTAGCTTAAAAAGTAGTGTAAATCTAATAAACAATGAATAACTAAATTGAATGTGGACGGACTAAAAGCAAAGCTTAGAATAGTTTATTTTTAGTATGCAAAATCTTTTTTTTTTTTTTTGTATTCACATACTTGTTGAAGTTGTCAATCTGTGAAATTTAAGGTCCAAAATTAATATATGACATGGGTTTTTGAAGGAATTTAGACTTAAAACGGGTGCGTCAACTGAAGTACCAATAAATGAACGACGTTATGGTCAATTGAAAAAGGGTGTGGTTTGTATGAGGCTGAGGACCTAAACAATCAAAGTGCGGCTTCATAAGATGCGTCTTTTGCTTAAAACAAGGTTCAAAAATTCGCCACCCCGATTTGGAATGCAATATGGATCGGGTATCTGTGGTACCCATCCAGACCCACTTAAAAAAGGGGGCCCGAATGGATCTTAAAGGAAAATCGTTGGATGACGTCATAAATTGTTGAGTCCAGGAAAAAAGTCACCGAATCAGTCCGTTTTTTAAGCATGAACAATAGGGTTTCACATTATTCACTTGTTTCTTGAATTATTGAGCCCATTGCAGGCGTTTCAGTGCCTTATTGTCATCAATAAGTGGTTTTTGCACTATAACACCACATTGAAATCACGAGATGCATTTTCCGGCTATGGTTTTTGAAAACCAATTCACGACAATTTTTTTCTCGTCATTCCTTCAATTTCAGGCAAAATTTTGGCACCATTTTGAATGATATCAGAGGGATTTTAAAGATAATGACTTTTCAGATGATTGTCATTATTATTTTTTTTATTAAGCGAGGTTTTTTGGTTGATTTTTCCAAAAATTGTAATTGTTTCACATGATCCCAAAAGCCCTAATTTTCGATCATTATTATAAGTCGATTCAAATCTAATTGAGGTATGTATTTTGATCCTAATTGTTTAAATTCGTATATCTAATGGTATCATGGTTTATCATTATGTTTTTCTTTGTTACATAAAATGTTATGTGGTTTTAACTGAGATTTAGGGTTCATCTGTCATTTTTTAATTACTATGGCCTTAATTTTGATCCATTTTCTATACGTTAGTAGCATTTTGCAGCTGATTATGTCCATAAGATCATGATGTTAATTGTATGATTGAAATGATATCTGGGTCAATTTCGTAATATATATATTGATGCAGGGAGAGAATAAAACCAGAAAATTGACAATGTCCACAAGATCATAACGTTAATTGTATGATTGAAATGATATCTAGATTAATTTTGCAATATACATATTGATGCAGGGAGAAAATAAAACCAAAACATTGACAATAAAAAGAATAAATGTTAAAAGAAAAATATCATTTCTCAAAGGTCTGCACGGGAATCTATCCCCAAAACAAAGATATCAATTTTATTCAATTCATAGACCGATTTACAATGAAAGGAGATATCCCTTGGAGATGTCCCTTTAAATAGATTAAAATAAGATAACTAATAAAAAGCTTATCTCTACATCTATCCCTATTTTCTCTCTCTTATATCTACGGGCTTCTAGATAGCCACTTTTTTCCATTGTTGATAAAGTCTAAAATTACCCTTATCCTAATTATATTCTTCAAACTAACCCAATTGATACGAGATAAACACAATATAAACTCTAAAATCACCCTGCTAATTATCCCTGTGCACTCCCTAAATAAAAGAATAATTAAAATAATCCTAATAAATAACTTTAATAATTTCTCCAAACAAAAGAATAATTAAAATAATCCTAATAGTTAACCCTATTAATTTCCCCTACATCATTGTCATTTCTTTCTACCCTTCTTTGACCCAGTTACGAAGGGGCATGGCTACATCATTCCCCTAGTTGAAAGGAACTCGACTCCGGCGAGTTGGTTTCAGTATATATGCGATATAAGTCTGGATCTACTCTTTTGAACTCTAGGTCAGAAATTCACGTACTATCAGAGTATGGCATGCCCTTCCATTTAACTAGAAATTGGTGATAGGAACCCTTTCGAGTTTGAAAGCTTTCAGTCTTCAAAACTTACTCAATTTCATCATCTTTCTTCCTTGGTAATTTCTTCATGATATCAACTACATCTTCTACGACTTCTAAAGGGTCTCCATGAAACTCAAATAAATCAGCAACATTAAATATTGAGGAGATATCCAATGCCTTTAGTAATTCTACCTTATATGCATTGTTCCCACATTGCTTCAAGATGCGGCAAGGACGCACTTTCTTGGACTTGAATTTATTATAGGTTCCCAACTGAAACCTTTCTTCTCACAAATACACATTTCTTCTCTCTTTTATACTCATATGAGGCTTTTTGATACTTTGCATTACTCTCCTCAATTTTCTTCTTGATTTGGGCTTGCAAATCTTGAATATGCTTAGCAAAAGCATTGGCATCATCACTTATCTTGCCTAGCATGGGTAATGACACTAGGTCCAACATACGATTAGGCGTTGCCCATTAACAATCAAATGGTGATTTTCCTGTAGATCGATTTATTGAACTGTTGTAAGTAAACTCAGCCTGAGGCAATGCGAGGTCCCACTGAGATATGTTATTACCAATAATACTCCTCAAGACATTACCAAGGCTCCTATTCACTACTTCGGTCCCATCTGTTAGAGGATGATAGGCACTAGAAAATTGAAGTTTGGTTCCCATGCGCTTCCAAAAAGTGCGCCAAAAATGACTTAAAAATTTTGTATCCCGATCAGATGTAATAGACTTAGGAACACCATGTAGCCTTACAATATCTTTGAAAAAGATATTTGTGATATGTGTAGCATCCATAATTCTTCTATAAGGAATAAAATGTGCCATTTTGGAAAATCAATCAACAACAACAAAACTAGAGTCTATACCTCGTATGGTACGTAGAAGTCCAAGTACAAAATCCATTGAAATATCAACCTATAAGGCATCTAGAACAGGAAGAGGAGTATAAAGACCTGTATTTTGTGTGTGACCTTTATATACTTGGCCAGTTCGACATCGAGTCACAAATCGATCAACATTTCGTCGCATACGTGGTCAAAAATATTTTTCCCCAACCATAGCCATAGTTTTGTCATTCCCAAAGTGTCCACCCAAGCCCCCACCATGAAGCTCCATGATTATCTTCTCCCTTAGGGAGCAATCAGATATACATAACCGCACACATTTAAATTAACAACCATCATGCACGAGATACTTACCCATAGGGTCTCGCCCATCAACACACCTTTCAAGGACCTTGCTGAAAATTGAATCAACTTTATATGGATCTTTTATCAATTCAAACCCCAACACTTTCATAGGCAAAGTTCTAAGCAATACTACCCTTCTACTTAAAGCATCAGCTGCCTTATTTTGGGTTCCAGCCTTGTGCTTTAAGAGGAAGGTGTGTTCTTGAAGGAAGGCAATCCACTTAGCATGTTATGCATTCAACTTTTTTTGGGAACTCAAATACTAGAGTACTTCATGATCTGGGTATAGAACAAACTCTCTATGAATTAGGTAGTGCCTCCAATAGCTTAAGGCTTGCACCACTACATAAAACTCGAGGACATAAATCGAATACTTCTTACGTGCATCATTCAATCTCACTAAAGAAGGCCAATGGTCGTCCCTCTTGACTTAGAACTGCTCCTATGCCAACATTTGATGCATCAGTTTCAATCTCAAACACCTTAAAAAAATCTGGTAAGGCAAGTACTGTGTTTGCATCATCTTTTGTTTAATTAGAGTGAAGCTCTTTTTAGCAGCGAGATTACATGAAAAGTTTTCAGCCTTCATACAATCAATCACTGGTGCTATTAGAGTGCTAAAATTTCTTATATATCGACTATAAAAGGTCGCTAGGCCATGAAAAAAACGCACCTCAGTGAGTGACTTTGGCACCAGCCACTTAGCTATGGCTTTCAGTTTTTATTGATCCACCTTAATTCCCTCAGATGAAACAACATACCTAAGAAAGACGACATTGTTTGTCATAAATGAGCATTTTTTCAAATTCACAATAAGTGATTCTTTCTTTAGCACATCAAAAACTTGTTCGAAGTGGTTAAGATGATCATGTGGGTTAGCGTTAAAAACCAAGATATCATCAAAATATACCACAACAAATTTACCAATAAAAGGATGAAGTACCTTAGTCATTAGGCGCATTAATATAGTTGGTGCATTAGAAAGGCCGAATGGCATCACAAGCTACTCATATAGTCAATCTCGAGTTTTGAATGCGGTTTTCCATTCATCTCCAGGTCGAATCCGAATTTGATGGTACCCACTCCTGAAATCAGTCTTTGAGAAGACCTTGGCTCCATTAAGCATATCTAATATATCATCGAGCCTAGGTATGGGAAATTGGTACTTGATTGTGATTTTGTTGATTGCCCGACTGTTCACACACATCCTCTATGACCCATCTTTTTTTGGAGTCAGTAATGCAGGGACAGCACATAGTGACATGCTTTCTTGAAGCAATCCCTTCTTAAGCAACGCAACAACTTGTCTGTGCAACTCCTCATTTTTCATGGGGCTCATTCGATAATGGGCCAAATTTGGTAAGCTAGACCGGGGTACCAAGTCAAAGTGATGCTGAATATTTCTCATTGGAGGAAGACGATCAGGTAATTCTTCAAGTATCAAATATTTATACTTATCAAGTAGAGGTTCAAGAGACCTAAGAAGTCGGTGCAGAATTTTTTTTTACAACGAATACATAAATCACATCCATATCCTTGATGTCTCCTTTTAATTTTTGAACATTAAGCAACATTGAACCCCTCCTCTTTAGTAGATTTGGGTGTAGAAAGTTGCTTCATAGAGTGGAGTATTATATTAATACCATCCTTAACAAAAGAATAAGTGTTTGGCCTAGTTTTATGCACCATATCATGATCATAAAGCCATGGTCTACCAAGTAATATGTGGCATGCATCCATACGTGCTACATCACACCACACTTTATCTTTAAACTTAGCACCAATGGAAAAAGAGATTAAACAACGAGTAAGAACTGGTACCTCACCTCATTTTTTGAACCACTGGATGTGGTATGGGGGTGGGTGCTTATGTTCCTTCAATTGAAGTTTAGCCACCATCTCTTTAGACACAATGTTTTCATTGCTTCCACCATCAATTAGTATTATGCATAACTTGCCTCCTGATGTACAAATTGTTTGAAAAATATTATGTCGCAGCCACTTCTCATCTTCGTTAGGTATTGGGATTGATAACATAGTTTGTTGGACAAGTGAGACTTCACCCTCTTCATCTCCATACAAATCCTCAAATTCACTTTTGAAAGGCCCCATCCCTTCATAAAACTGGCTCGTCCCAATATCACATTGGCCTTTATAGGTGTATCATTCATCAACGTCTTCTTCCTAATTTTCTTCAGCCAAATTAACTTTGACAAGGGCTTGCTGTGAAGGGCAATTGAATGCCATATGTCCAGGCTGTTGGCACTTGAAACACACTATTTGTGTATTATCACGAAGTGTTTTGGGTGCTCCCAACACCACCTCTCCCCATATTAGAGTTTGGCCTAGTTGGGGAATTCTGATAAGTTTGGTTTCCACATCTTATAGGTGGTCTTCTAAAGGTTAAAGCTTGCTGCCCCTGTATTGAAGTAAAACCTCTTGTTTTTGAACTATTTCTCCCAAGGCTTAGATTGACTATTTCCTCTTCTTTGAGGGCCAAAGTATAGGCATCAGACATCTTATAGACATCTTTGAAGGCCAATTCATTCTAAATGCATTGATTTAGCCCATTCAAGTAACGACTTATTTTTTTATCTTCATACTCTTGTAAATTTTCGCTAGATGTCAAAATATAGACCTCTTCAGTATAGTTACTTACCGACTTTTCACCTTGCTTGAGGTTTTGACACCTTTGGTACAAAGTTCGGGCATAATTTACTGGTAAAAATTTTCGACTCATCTTCATCTTCATCTTTCCCATGAATTAATCTTTTCCTTGCCTTGTCGAAGACGATCCTGTTACAAATCATCCCACCAAACCAATGCATGGCCAGAAAATTTTGTCACTACTAATTTTACTTTTTTGTGATCTGCAATATCTTTGTACTCAAACACTTTTTCTACTTTACTTATCCAATCAAGAAAATCACCTGCATGCAATCGACCATAGAACTCTAGAATATTAATTTTTATTCCAGGTTCTCTTTCTCTTTCCAACAATCGAAGAATTCGTTCATTGAATTCATTATTAGTCGGGATCACCCGAGGTTGGTTGGGAACAAGATGCATACCTCTTTCATCTCTGCTGCCTTGAGTTCCAACGCTGGTCTCCAGAATCCTTCCATCCTGAAGCTGAGCGAACCTTTCCGCAAGCTCATTGACTTTCGCAACTACATGCATGAATTAGTCTACTCCCTCTGCTAGGGCTTGAACTAATCCAGTCAATGCTTTTAATCCATCGAGGGGTGTCTCTTGTGAAGCCATCAGAACTTGGCTCTAATACCAATTGATGCAAGGAGAGAACAAAACCAGAAAATTGACAATAAAAAGAATGAAGGTTAAGAGAAAAATACCCTCTCTTAAAGGTCTGCAAGTGAATCCACCCCCAAAACAATCCCTTTCAAGAGACCAGTTTTTATTCAATTCATAGACTGATTTACAAATAAAAGGAGATGTCCTTTTAAATAGACTAAAATAAAATAACTAATAAAAAGCTTCTCTCTACACTCTCTCTCTCATATCCATAGGCTTTTAAATAATCATTTTTTTCCTCTCATGTTTTACCCAAAAAAGACCTCTTAAGTTGGTTATTGTTGGTAAAGATAAACTCTCTTCTAAATTTACCCTTATCATAATTATATCCCTCACACTTACCCAATTGATACAAGATAAACACAATATAAATTATAAAGTTGCTTATCCTTGCGAACTCCCTAAACAAAAGAATAATTAAAATAATCCTCATAAGTAATCCTAATAATTTCTCCTTATTACGTCATTGCCCTTTCTTTCCCTATTGGGTTTTGCGACCCTTTTGTGGCCCAATCACGAAGGGGCATGGCTGCATCACATATTGATACATTTTAGGGATTTTTGAGTAATTACTTTTAAATTAATTTGCTGATTATAATTAGGAATTTTGAGAAATATATGTTTTTGAGACACACAATATGATAATATTTTATTTTATTTTCAAATTTCTTGTAATTATATTCAATTATATGTCATGAAGTTATGATTATCATGGGAAAAGGACTTGTATTTTTCAATTTTATTGTCAGTATATTTAATACAATAAAATGTATGTCCTTGATACATAATTAAATTATTCTTGATGCATAAAATATATGTATGTGCTTCATACATAATTTATAATTAAATTAGTTTGCTTAATAAAATTAGGGATTTTGACAAATATATGTTATTGTTTCTCTTAATATAAGAATACATTTTTTTTCAATTTTTTGTAATTATATTCAATTCTATATCATGAATTTATAATTATAATGAGAAAATAACTTGAATTTTTCGATTTTATCGTTAATTTTTTAATACAATAACATGTATGTTCTTGATACATAAATAAATTATTTTTACAAAAGAATGAAGGTACATAATACACCACTCCTAATTTCTTTTCGAAACTAAGAAGATGCTATTTTTAGAGATTTATAATTTTTTTTTGAAACATTTTGTGACAGAACTTGCCGATTTGACCGATTCTCTGAGCTGCCGATCCATCGATCTGACACTAGTATCGGTGAGGACGATCCGGATCACCAATCCGTTTTTTTAAACCTTGGCTTAAACTATATGTAAATTTAAAAAAAACTATATTGTATGATCCAACATGTGGCTTGTAAAGCCTTGTTTGGTAACTGAGAAAGCTATTCTTCTAAATAATATCTAAGAAATTGGAAGCTTGCCTTGTTTGGTAACTGAGAAAGCTATTCTTCTTAAGAATATCTAAGAAATTGGAAGCTTGAGAAAGAATATCTAAGAAATTGGAAGCTTGAGAAAAAGGTAGAAATAAAAAACTCTATACTAGGAGCTAAAAAACCTTGTTTAGTGACTTGTCTGCTAAAGAAAGCTTGGGATAGAGCTAGGGCAAAACGAGATTATGAGTGGGGAGAGAGATTGTCTGGTTGGAAGAAAAAGCGGACGGGGAAGATCTTGTGTTTACCCTTTTTACCTGAGAAATTAAAGCACACCCCATAAGGTGCGTTGCAGTTTTTCCCCAAAATTGAGTAAAAGTATGGAAATGCACAGAAACACATGGTTTTGTATTTCCACGCTTTTTCTCACTCCCAAACAAGGGAAAGCGTGCCAATTGAAAAAATAGATCATTTTTCCTATTTTCTCAGTTACCAAACAAGATCTAAATATCATAGGTGCCGCTCTACTGGAGCTCACCAAAACGTGAAATGGTACTAATTCAAGGCCACCCTCTCCATTCATCAGCATAATCTATTTCATCATATGGTCATTTTAATGATTTTATATAAGTATAGATTCTCAACGGTAGAAACTAAGGATTGAATGGCAGTTTTTTATGCTATGTGTATATACATTTTAATTTTTCATGGTATATATAAATTTTAATTTTTCTTTTTCTCACCGATTAGATCAATTACAAAGGTCCAAATACAATAAAACTCAATTGAAATAAGTAAATAAATAAATAACCAAAAGTGAGTCTCACTTGCTGCCACTAATTATAACTTTTTTTATTCAATGAATAAAACCAACACAAGGATTTTGGGAATAAGAAAGCATAACAAATAAAATACTGCAAAGCAAGATGCCAGAAGATTATCTCAATTGGATAGTACACCCCACACTACGTATCCTCCTCCAATAATGCACTAGATCAATGGTCTCTTTTGGATTCATTCTTTAGATTAGCCATTATGATTCAAATGATGGTGCCAGAATGATTTCTTATTGAGAGACACTTCCCATTAAGATTTGGGTTGTATCCTTTTTTAGTGAGAGTTTAATTCTAAAAACGAGATAGGTGATAGGCAGTAATATTGATTGGGAGAGATGGTCTAAAATGTTTACTCGACTAAGTTTTATTAAGGATTAGAAAGGTAATTTTGTATCCCAAAATCTATAATGTAACTCTTATTAATATAGTGGATCTCAGTTTGTCATGCCTCTTTGGGATGAAACACATATATCTTGTGTTCTTATGTTGTGCGGGCTTTAATCTTTACTTTTAATACTTGTATTGTGGTTCATATTTGCTAAATTTTTCCTAGGTGGTTAAGAACACAATCCTATTGCGATCTCGATATATGTGGTTCTTATTTCCAAATCTAAGAGGGTTACTAAAAGCTTTCATGTAACTCATTATCCAAAGCATGGTTCTCGTTTGAGTAGAGGCATGTTAGACTATGGAACACGCTCTTGCTACATTGCAAATGCACACTATGAAATTATATATGTGTGAAGAATTAAGAATAAGCAAGCAAGCACGAGATACCCAAGATGTAACATGGTTCACCTTTATAGGCTACGTCTACGGAGGGAGACAATACGACCACCAAAAAATTGAAATATAGGAGTCTTGATTGAAAACAAATACGTATCTTCCCCAAAAATTCACAATTTTTCTCCTCTCTTTCTATATTGAGGATCTAATGCTGAGAAGATATATGATTGATATAAGGCTTTTTCTCACGCACAAACTTTATTACAACTTCTCTCAAAGAGTCTAGTTCTCTCTCGTGAGATTCCTACTTCAAGTGGGTTTCTCTCTCTTCGAACTCTCACTGTCATTGATTTTCTCACTTTCCAAAAGGCTCTATTTTCCTCTCTCATTCAAGGGATTCTTTTTCTCTCATTTGTTAGGCTTTTCAACGACTTAGCCACTTAGTCATTGGATATTGTACGCACGTCTGGTAAGGTATTTTACCATCGTTAGCCTCTCTCATGAGACGGGACGCTCTCAACAATCTTCCCTTTCAATCTCATGAAGAGGGTTCGATTGTGCCGATAACTTGGTGCTCGTGCTTCTCCTTAGCTCCTCTAGCTAAGTTCTTTTTTGTCGTATCTCTAGACACCCCCCTGTAAATTTGGCAAAGGAATTCCCGGGAACCTATACCATAAACTCTTAGGGATCATTATAGCATAGTAAACATTATTGCACCATAACCATAGTCCATGCACCTTACAAAAAAAACTCCAAAATATCAAAAGGACCTCGGAAATAAAAGATAGCAGGTCAGCACAAAAAAATGGTAGGTTTTTAGCTCAAGAAGTTAAATCTTAAAAAATATTTAACCCGGCCAGTATCTTAGAATCCTTAGCCTTATTATCTTTGGCCTCTAAAACCCTAAAACCTCAGTAGCCAATAAACCCCCAAAACATAGAAACTCAAATATCTTTTCAAGTAAATTAATGCCTTTCAAGTTCGAGAGAAACTCAAATATCTTTTCAAGTAAATTAATGCCTTTCAAGTTCGAGATAAACCCGAGGAGCCTCAATTCAAATTCAAGTCTAAAGAATTATGGTTCAACTTAATCTCGAGGATTGAGAAGGCTCCTCATCTTGTCTGATCGGGGCCTCAACTTCGGGTGGGCCTGTGGGCCTAGCTCACATCAAGTAAGTCTTTTATGTTCCTTTCTCTTTAGTATTTATGGATTATCTTTCAAAAATCTTTCAAAACTATTATCTGATTTCTATTTTTAAAACTTCCGTTCTTAATTTTTAGGGAAATATATATTTATTTTTAGCAAAATTATCAGAAATATATATTCATAAACCTCATCCACACCCATTTTTGGCTTCTTTTTTTTTTTATCAAAATAGCCTTCACAGTCATCATATTATTGTGAAGCCCTAGTATTACGGTACTTTAAGTGCCATAATGACTACCACATGTTATACCGTGATAACTCGAAGTATTTTAAATATCAAAATTAAAAAAAAACGGTATGGGAGAGATTATGAAAGTTGAAAGTTTTTTTTCATTTATAAAAAATTAAGGTATCTTTTTTATAATTTATCTATTTTTAATGATGCTTAATTGTTAGAAACATAAAATCATTACAGTAGCATTTATACAACGGTGTAGTTTCCATAAGGTTGCAACCTTAAGCAATCCAATTAAGGTGCACCTTCAAATTTGATCATAACATATAATTTTGATGTAAAATATTATTAGGATTATCTCAAAATCTATTTTCAAATCTAATTGTAACATTTTAAACTCAAAACATGGTTAAAATCAAGTAGATCTATAAATAAATGAAAATTTTAAAAATAGATTGTCTAGATAATGTGTTGTAAGATGTACTATTTTTGAGACTCAAGATCCTTTTATCTTTCATAATCATACATCTCGATATCGAGATGCTCAATTAGAAGATTTTTTAATATTAAAATAATATTTTTTAATAAATTTTTGAAGTACATTTAGTACTACATTTTAAGGTTGCAACCTTAAATAAACTTTTTCTTTTATATAATTATGCAAACATTTGTTACTCCCAACAAACAAATAAATGCATGGTCTTTGAATTGACACGGTTGGCATATTCATTGAATCCATGATACATAAAAGGACACGTGGCTTTTTAGCATTGAAAGACTTATGTGGTAATGAAAACCAATGCTTTGGTCTAGGCTCGAAAATAAATTGGGCTTAATAGAAAATTAGTTAAAATTAATGTTTAGCTGTTGTTCGTTCATCAATTTTGACTAGTTTGATTCACTTAATAAAATTAAAATTTTTTTAAAATCTAATATATATTTTGATAAAAAATTAATTAATATTAATATTTGACCAATTTTTATCGAGCTATTATTAGCAGTTGGACTGATTTTAACCGACCAAACCTTAAAAAGAGTCCACAACTTTTTTGGACCATTCTACTCAAATCTTTATAAATCTACTAGATCTGTACCGTTTTAAAGTTCCAAAATTACACCGTGCATATATGAATTAACTGTGCATAAATGGATTCAAATCTTTATAAATCTCACTTTCGGTATGCATTTGCTATCACCCTAGTAATTTGGTGAATCCATTTATGCAGGGTGCAATTTTTTTTACTTTAAAAAAGGTACAGATTGGGATTGTATACAACGATATCATTTGTTTTTTGTATAAGATGTTCACAATTATTAACAACCATTTAAAGTGAAATTTAATGGCTTGAGTGTGTCACAAAGGTTGAAAAAATTTCTTTTAAACTTTTTGAAATTGGTCAAGGGAATAAATGCAAGCACCCAATTTCACATCCTATGGTCAAAATTAATTGTACCGCTTTGTAGCAAAGATAAATTATCTCATTGTATATGTTTTTTAATAAAAATTAATAAAAACAAAATTCAAATAGGATAGAAAAGTGACTTACTATTTCCTTTTGAAAAAACATAATAATATAAAAAATATATATATTATACTATTGTATTATCTTTATATATATATAATGATAAAACCACCTCAAGAATGGTGGGAGGCGCAATTATGTTGTCAAAAAGTTCCTCTCTCTCTCTAAAATGTCTTAAAAAAATATGGTTGTATATAGTATTTGCAAACTAACCAAATCATATCAACTATATCACATCACATAATCGTCAAAGATTCTTTTCTTTGGTTCTCAAAAACTTTTTTTTTTCAATTTCTACAGCGTAAAAGGAATGGCAGAAAGAGAAGATGAATAGAATTTTTA
This sequence comes from Amborella trichopoda, assembly GCF_000471905.2. The sequence goes on from NW_006497508.1 coordinate 813,453, forward strand.
TTGAAGTTACATAAATATATGGTCAATACTATTGGGTCATCTCTTTCTTAAATAAGCATAAATTTTATTCCAGTAAATGACTTAAATCCAAGTTCTAAACCCCCAACCCCCACACCTACCCAATATAAAGAGCCACGTCCTTTTCAGTGGGATAATAAGTCCCATCCTAAAAAAGGAGTTCCAACTTTCCTACCCAAATTCAATACCTCCCGAACTTCCATGAAGTTTTTGGAAGAAGTATACAAATCAACTTAAATGGATTTTTTACCAAAAAAAAAAATTTACTAAGAAAAATGCCTTCATTTCTCATATTGGTGATCCCAAGGGAGTACAGTATATGAGCTCTAAGATCATAAGAACAATTGTTTCATGAGGGCTAGGCTGTGTTTGTGCAATATGCAGCCCAGAGGTATAAAGCATCCATCTTAAAGATGGATGCAGATAGGTGGTCCATCGAAAAACAATTGTAACAAATGGTCGTAATGTTTTTTAATATAATTATTATAATTAATGATCCTAAGAGACCCTCTCAAACCCATGTGTGTAGAACCCCAAAGATCACTATTAAATTTAGTACAGATCTCTAGAAAAGTTATCCCATGAATGTAAGACTTAAGTCCTAGAGCCTTGTGTGGGAGGGCCAAATTTATCAAAATTTATCACAGATCTGTGCCAAATTTAATGTTGATCTTTTTGGGGTCCTACACGCATGGGTGTCTCATACGATCATTATTTTTAGTTTTCAAATTTTTTTTTTTTTTCATATTCATGATCTCATTATTAAAGATTATATAATCTCTAAAAATTAGGATCAAATTATATTTAAAAATACATTTATTGCCAAGCCCGCATTTCTACAATATGCGGGCTAGTCGCTTGCTAACCGCATCCAGATCATAATGGCTATTTTGGGAGATAAAAAATCACATCACAAATGTGGGGGGAAACACCAATATTGGAAATGCAGGTATTATTCTTACTTTTCTTTTTTGTTAAAAAATCTGTTTTAGTTGATTTGGATACTTCTTCCAAAAACTTCATGGAAGTTGGGCAGGTACTTCATTTGGGTAGGAAAGTTAGGACTCCTTTTCTAGAACAGCATGTATACTATGCTATGTTGGGAGCATAGTTTACTTCTTCTCCCATCGGTTAAATGGCCTACTTGTAAGGATTTGTCCTCCCATATGTTAAATGGCCTACTTGTAAGGATTTGTTGAAGCTGAAATTTTGGTAGCCACCTTAATATCATTAGATGATTATTTTCGAAAAATAAAAATTGAAGTTTGAGTTTTCCCCCTATAAAAATCAAACAATTTTTATTTGAAGGGAGTAAATAGACAGTATAATCCCGTGAGAGTAGATTAGCATTTGGTGTGATCTTGTCCCTCAAATAACCATGGTATTACAATCCAAACCCAACTTGATATGCTAGAGAGGCCCCTCTTTACTAATTATAAAAGACTATAAGGGTGTTCTTTAAGAACACGTGATTGCACACAAAAAATGTGTTGTTTGGCTTGTTCAGAGATAACTCTTGGCTTTGGGTTTACCAATCTTGTCCACATTTCAGCTATAAAATTGTCATTCAATTGAGACTTTTTGTGGCTTTTTAAGGGCAGTTTTCACTGACAACCTTTGTAAGCATGTGAGGGTTGTTTTCCCAAAGTGAGGTACAAATGACTTAAGCTTATCTCAGGCTTTAGCATCCAGCCTTGGGTCACATTGAGTCGGATGTCTGGCTGTCAGCATGTGAACATGAAAGGTAAGTCTGGGTAAGTCAAGCTCAAAAAGAGACCTGACTGCCGGTTTTTTAATAAAAAGTGTGAGTCTAGGCAACTTAAACTGAAGAGGAGACTTGACCACCGACCTATGGACATGATGTGTAGGTCCGGACAAGTTATTCTCAAAAGGTGGCCTGATCGTCGGCCTATGGACATGATGTGCAGGTCTGGGCAAGTTAGGCTCTAAAGGAGACCTGACTGCCGTCTTATGGACCAGATGTGTAGGTCTGAGCAAGTTAGGCACAAATGGAGATTTGACCGTCGGCCTATGATGTGTAGGTCCAGAAAAGCTAAGCTCAAAAGGAGATTTGACCGCTAGCTTATGAATAGCCTTAAAATATATTTTCATCTTTAATTATAAAATTTAAAGCTTAAAAAATAGGGTAAATCGAGCAGATCTCTAAAAATCTTGAAAATTGACAGTCAAAAAATGTGTTACAAGATGAACTATTTCCAAAACTTGAAATCCATTTTTTTCTCATGTCCATGTATCTTGATGTTGAGATGATTAATTTGAGGATACTTGGGCATCAAAACAACCTCTTGTAGTGAAAGTTTTGAGGTGGGCTCTAATTTGATTGTTTAGAGCCTCATCTTTATAAAAACTTTCTCCTTAAAATTTATAGGATCAACAATAAAAACAACATTTTGAGATGCTTTGTAGGTACACTCTTGTTTCATGTATGCTAGTAGTAAAGAAAAGCATACAATGAGACCATTTATCTTTGGTACAAGGTAGTCACAATTGATCTTGACCATTAGATGTGAAATTAGATGGCTACATTTATTTTATTGACTAAGCTCAAACTTCAAAAGAAATTTTTTTGAACTTTGTGACGCATCCAAACTATCAAATTTCACATCAGATGGTTGTAGGTAATTGTAATCTTTTTGTATCAAAGGTAAATGGTCTCATTGTCTACCAATCCCCAGTAATAATGGGTGCGATCTAATCAGCTCACAAAACGGCCATTTATGTCCTATCGTTGGAAACGGTTAAAATAAGGCCCATGCCTTATGAGAAAAAGTAAATGTACATCTCTACCAATCCCTTAAAAGTGTAGATTTGAAGTTGAAAAACGTATGGATATGAAAAAAATTTAGGATTTCAATCCCTACAAAGGTGTATATTGTGACAACTTATCCAGACTGTCTATTTTGAATTATTTATAGATATGTAATATCTGTACTATTTTTGGAGCTACAAATTTCATAATTAGTAGTAAAAATAGATTTCAGAGCCGTCGTAGGGGTTTTTCATGCCCGAAGTATTTTTCAGATGAAGTTTTAAGGTGATGCTTTACTTTTTTTCATAAATCCAAAGCCTTATAGAATCTGTATCCTGTATCATTAAATCTAAAACAAAGATAAAATGAAATGGAAATAAAACAATGGAAAATAGAAAGACGGGAAGAAACGTTCAAAGATTTGGTTTTGGCATACATTATTAGTTGGAATAAATTCTATTAGCCACAAGGCTCTAGAACTTAATTCCATAGAGTAAAACACAAAGAGTGATATTTTTGTGTGTTGGAATATTGTATTTTGATTCAACAAATAAATAAATTTGAATACAGAAAAAAAAAAAATCATGTCAAGTTCCTGAAGACCAAGATCAACGGTCCATGAAATGGAAATTTTGCATTGCTAAATGACTGAATGTCATTGGGATTTTGGACCAGTGTTAGTTTCTTCTTCTTCTTCTTCTTTTTCTCTTTTCTTTTATTTATTTATTTGGTATTTATTCGATTTTTTAAAAAAGGTATACATTTTCAATCGCTTGGATGAGAAGATCGTATGTGCAAAATGTTGGGTTTATGTGGCGTTAAAAGGCCTTATGAGTGCTTGTAAAATGAAGTATATAGTGGAACATGAACTCAGTGGGAGTGTGGTCCCTCATGGACCATACTAAGCAAACGATATTTACTGATACGGAACTGTGCTGACGATCTAGGCCAGTCGGTTGGAAAACCCAAAGTATCTAGGCATAGAGAACAAACCGAGAAGGGTTTTGAGTTATCCATTGATGAGGTCGGAGCTTACGCCTGGATGAATGAGCCGAGGGACTGTGTAACCTTTGTGTATGATGGTGGGCCTACAGAGATTGGGGGCCAAAACCTCATTCATGATCTATCACATGGCATGCATATCGATAGATCGTTCGGAAAGGCCAGATATCCACCTTTTAGGGTGAAGCATATACATGTGCGAGAGATACCCTTATGCGCCATAGAGCTGTGATCGCATAAGGTCTTGTTGACCTTGACTCGTCTCTAGGGGAGGACCTGAAATCCACAGACAGGGATTGTGACCCCTTGGCTCATCAGTCAGACTTTGGTGACCCGCTAATGAGCGTCTACTTGGACTGTGAGTCATGGGAAACACTGAGTCGATCTAATAAAGCAAGTGTGGTTCATACGCCACAGTTGAAGGTGGAGTGTCCCATTATTGTTAATTAAATTCCTAAACCATAGGGATCAATTTCCCATCATATTAATTTAATTATATTTGTTTCATAATAAAAATTGTTTTAGAATTATTATTTGAATTTTTATGAGTCTTTTGATATTTTATTTATAATTTTTTTATTTATAAAAATAAAGTTATTGATTTTATAAAAGTATAAAATTTAAATAATATTTTAAAAATTAAATTGATAAATATCATAGAGACCCATAGTGCATATGGGCCCACCATGTACCATGTGGGTGGGGCCCACATGTGCCACACATGGGTGGCATGCCCCACCTCTTGGTTGTTTGCTTTGTTGGCAAGTTATTCAAATTTAGGAAAAGTATCTTGTCGCATATAATCTAATATTAGATATGGAAAAAATTGACCACATCTTATCATAAATATTGAAAGCATATTTTGACTTGACATATCTTTGAATAGTATTGAAAAAAATATGCTATTTTATGGAATGATGGGAAAATGGTTTAAAGAAAGGGGGATAATGGTCCAAGCACCTTCCATAATGTTGATGACCTATCTATGAAATTGATGGCTCAGATCTCTCACCCCTCAAGTCACCTTGATAAAAGGTCCATATTCAATATCAAGAAAGAAGCAAACTATGAAGAACCCTAAACCTAATTTTTTCTATAAATAGGAGTGCAACTTCTCTCTATTCTCTACACTTTTCTCTCTCCCGCAACTCTCTCTTCTCCCTTCCATAAGGGCACGCCCCACTCTCTCTCCTTTGGGTCTCTCTCTCTCTAACTTTCTCTCTTTAACCCTCTCTTTCCTAAGCCTTTAGAGGGGCACGCCCCAACCCTAGGTCTCCCACTTTTTCTATCATGCTTTAAAAATATTGTGGGTTGAGAAATTAGGGGTAAGCCAAGAAAATTTTGGAAGTTGGAGTTTTTAGAGATTTAAGGGTGAATACTCAGTTTGGTCGAAATTTGCTTTCCTGATTTGAGATTGAAGCTAAAACCATTGATTATGCGCCATCGGATGTTGGTGACTCGGTGTGAGAAGTAATAAGCCTCATTGAGGTAATCTCCGACACTTTTTTTTTTTGCTATATCTAATTATATTGGTTTTATATTCCCAAGCATAAGAATTATGAATATTTTCTTTGTTTAAAGAAAGTTCGTTTAATGACATCAAGGTTTTTATGATATTGGATTTGTTAGTTTTATTTTCTTTGAAGCAAGAATTATTATAATAAGACTCTTTGTAAGTGTTCTTTGCCAAAAGAAAAGAAAATTGGGGAAAAGAAGAAAAAAACAAAAAAAATTCCCAGACAAGATCGCATTAGTCTTTCTTTCAATGGTATCAAAGCTATTGATACTTGATGTCATTAGTTATCTTTTTCTTTTTATTTAGTCTAGATCAAGCTTGGGAATGAGATATATGAAAGCTAATAACATTTATGGTCAAGTAATACACCCTCAGTTCAGAATTATTGAAACATTCAAACACTGAAAAGGCACTCTGCATAATGGGCATTCTGGGCAATTTTGGAGCAATGATATGAAGAAGATAATGATGTATTTTTCTATTGCATATTTCAGTAATATTGTGTGTCTTTGAGAGTAGGATCTACCTACAAAATTTTAGTGGGAGATCTTAAGAAAGTTATGGACTCATCAATGAAGGGTGTTAGTTCTGACCCGGCAAAATCCAGGAACTCTCTATTGAGTTCCGTGATTTTTCCCACCAATGGTATGATTTTATTTCTTGTTGAAGTTTTAATGTGACTAAAATTGAGTCTACTTTCAAACAAAAAAAATTTCATAAAGAAATTCATTGTGGTTTGAAAGCTATGAATGATTTATTGAACGGTGTGCAAGTACTGTTTTCTACAATAAAAAATTATTTTCATGACTTGGAAGTCAATATTTTATTTCTATTCTTAACATAATGTTTTATAGCTCACACTAAGTTTTTAGACTTTCATTCTGAGTCTAGTTTCTAATAAAATTTATTTGAGAGAGAAATATATATGGGAAGAGAGGAATAAAAATCTTGGATTGAAGAGAAGTCATCCTAAATTTTCTGCAATTTGGTATGTCATTCATTGAAGACATGAATAGCTATATTTATCAAGCTTACTTAATGGAGTGATATAAGGCTTGTGAAAATATATGTATTACTATTATGTGTCTACTTTCAAACAAAATTGGTTTGAAAGGGAAACTCTATGATGGTAGTGAGAAAATATAATTTTACGAGATAGTGTTCATCATGGAATTCTGCAGTACGATTTATTTTATGACATAAATGTCACTTATTTATTTCTCTGAAGAAAAATATTATTTTGGATTTACACTAAGATATTATGATTTGGCTTTGAGTTTAATTTTCAACGCAAAAGATTTCATAAAGAAATTCTTTGAGGATTGTGAGAAACAAATTTTTTATTGAGAGGTGCTCAACCTGATTTTCTACTGAAAAAATTTCATTATGACGTAAATATCACTAAAATGAATACTCACTAAATGGTATGATTTAGGGATGGAACTGAGCATTATTTTTTATTTTTTGAATCTATTTCAATACTCAAAAGGATTTGAAGATTAACTCTTTATGAGTTGAGAGATATCATATTTTTATTATGGGATACTCAAGTTATATTCTGCATTAAATTAAAAAGATGTGGCATGTTAAGGCACATCTATGGATTTTTAATTATGAAGACCTTTTTTAGGGCTCATTTAAAAGGTTTTATAGTGCGCTATGAGTATGGTTTATTATAATAAAACTTCAGAGAGATATAATACAGAGTTAGCAAGATATGACATTCTATGTGAAGAGTATTCGATTTGAGAATAGCAGAAAGAAGAAGAAACACAATACCTATAAAACTATCTTGGTTTCTTCAAAATGAATGGATATATAGAGAGATTTGGTGGTAGCATAGAAATGCTAAAGATCAGTGGGAGAATCGAAATTGTGATATTTTAAATAATGTGATGAAGAAGAAATTTTCTTCATGGTATAAGATAGGAAAATACAAGTGCCGAAGAGATGGACACTTCGTGACATGTGAAACCGATGACCAATATATTATCCATCAATTACATGTACTTTAAAGATTACAAAAGCTTGTCAGACAAGTAAAAACGATGAATCAAGAAAGCTCAGGTACCACATACATGGTTTTGAGATATGAAATCTATCCCACATTACATTGTAAGGTCATATAGGGGAAGAGGATTCAATAACTGTGGTTATATTTTGGCTAATTGTTTTATGAATCTGTATGGAGTATATGGACATTAAATGATATGTGCTAACAAATTTGAAAGAGTCGGTTTTGAATACCTTGTGTTTTTGTGCCTCCTTATGCTGGAGTATGAACTACTTAAGGTAGTGATACATATGGAAATATGATTTGATCAAGGGCTTTGAGCCCTAAGGATGAAACACAAGAGTTGGGTGTGGCTCATTCAAATATATAAGCTCAAAAGGAGTGTTTTGATGGAACTCGGTCTTGGTGACCATCCTCTCAATAATGTCTATAATATGATATGTTGCATGTGATGATGATCTTTTGATAAATTATCCATAATTGCCAAAAATGAAGTATTTTGTTAAGGCTTTAATAGACATTATTTAGTCATGCTTTATTTTGGATAAATTATAAGATGATATATATGATTTGTTTTTGTGACCATGAACTTGACTTGGTAGGAAATTAAAGGTAAATACGGTAAAATGACTTATGAAGGCTAAACATGTATTTTAAAATTAAATTGGATGATTTGATAAAAGACTAAGTCTATAAATATAGTTTTAAGAAAACCAGATAGTCTTGTAAGGTCCATTAAGTCTTCATGAAAATCATTTTAAACTGTCATACTATTATATAACTATTGCTTGTGAATGCATATATATATATATATATATATATATATATATATATATATATATACGTATTAATTAAGTTTTAAGTAAAATAAAGTTAGTTGTTACGTTCGTAGTAGTTAGTTAAGTTAACGTAAGGTACGGGTAAACTAAAC
>NW_006497508.1:821910-837338 GCF_000471905.2 Amborella trichopoda
TTTTTTTTTTAATACCGTATATGTCGCGACCCTATGTTTCTAGTTATTTAGAATCCTCGATTACCTAAGACTTTGAACCATAGAGAATGTTGTAGGAATGTGATCATGCTAGGCTTCTTGACACATGTTGTGTTGATTAGATAACTTGATTTGTATGAATTTACTCCCAAGATGTCTAGTGTGGTTAAACTTTTGTGGTTCATGATGGTTTTTACGTATTGTGAAACCAACAGGTGTTGAATTGCATATTGCATGAGACTTGATATGCTACCTCATGATATATGCATAAGAATGTTGTGAATGTATATGTTGTATGTACAATACTTGAGTAGGAGCTGCTACAATCTTACGTTTTTTTAGCTGTTTGGATATTCAGATATACAGGTGCAAGCTATCTCATGGATCTAGATGATACGAAGTCTACATCTGGATATGTGTTCAAGCTTGGAGGGGGTGCAGTTTCTTGGAAATCAATGAAACAAGATGTGACGAAATTATCCACCATGGAGGCAGAGTACGTGGCGTGTTGTTTGATGATCGAGGAGGTCGTATGAATTAAAAAATTTATTAATCGACTTGACTTTCACCTCGTACGTTGTGAGGCAGTAAGAATTTTCTACGACAACATGATGGTGATATGCATGTCAAAGCAGCCATGATTCCATAAGAACTCCAAACATATAAAACCATGTTTTTATCACCTGAGGAATGACGTGAGATTGAACTAGATCAAGATCTAGATAAACTAAATATTCCAATGGGAGCACCTGTTAGTATTTGACATGCCAGATGGAACAACAGACTATAATGTTGTTCAGCCATGGAATCCAAATGTGTGGTACTGGTTGTATGGCTACATAAGGGAGCAACTTATTTGAAGAACTCTTTTGAGCCCATGAACATACTACCCCATACGATGAAGGTACATGATGGTCTTCTACGACAACAGGTCCATGATTCGCTATGCGATGTGAAAAATGAGCTATGACCACTTTTAGGATGAGATCCGAGCAGCAAAGAGAAAAAGATGTTGCCTCTATAAATCTTTTTGTGAAATGATTAATGGTAAAAGTCATGATTAATGTACTGAGAGAATAAGTAAAATGCTTGAGAGAGATTGTAATTGGGAGAGAGAGATGAGGATGAGAGAAAGTGAGAAAGAGAAAATGTAGGGCCTTCAAAATTCAAGTGGGAGATGTTGGGTTTATGTGGCATTTAAAGGCCTTATGAGTGCTTGTAAAATGAAATAATATAGTGGAACATAAACTCAGTGGGAGTGTGGTCCCTCGTGGACCATACTAAGCAAATGATGTTTACTAATATCAAACTGTGATTGACGATCTAAGCCAGTCGTTTGGAAAACCTAAGGTATCTGGGAATAGAGAACAAACCGAGAAGGGTTTTGGGTTATCCCTTGATGAGGTCGGAGCTTATGCCTAGATGAATGAGCCAAGAGATTATGTGACCCTTGTGTGTGATGGTGGGCCAACATAGATGGGGGCCAAGACCTCATCCATGATCCATCACACGGCATGTATATCAATAAATAGTTTTGAAAAGCCAGATATCTACCTTTTAGAGTGAAGCGTATGCATGTGCGAGAGATACCCCTATACGTCATAGAGCTGTGGTCGCATAAGGTCTTGGTGACCTTGACTCGTCTCTAGGGGAGGACCTGAAATCCACAGACAGGGATTGCGACCTCTTGGCTCATTGGCCAGACTTTGGTGAACCGCTAATGAACCCCTGCTTGGATTATGGGTCATAAGAAACACTGGGTCGGTCTGGTAAAGCAAGTGTGGTCCGTAGTCCACAGTTGAAGGTGGAGTGCCCCATGATTGTTAATTAAATTCCTAAACCATATAGATCTATTTCCCATTATATTAATTTAATTGTGTTTTTTTTATGATAGAAATTGTTTTAGAATTATTATTTGAATTTTTATGAATATTTTGATATTTTATTTATAATTTTTTGACTTATAAAAATAAAGCTATTGATTTTACAAAAGTATAAATTTCAAATAATATTTTAGAAATTAAAATATCATGGGGGCCCAAAGTGCACATGGGCCCACCATGTACCATGTGGGTGGGGCCCACACATGCTACATATGGGTGGTACGCCCTACCTCTTGGTTGTTTTCTTTGTTGTCAAGTTATTCAAATTTAAGAAATGTATATTGTGGCATGTGCTCTAATATTAGATATGGAAAAGATTAACCACATCTTATCATAAATATTGAAAGCGTATCTTGACTTGACATATCTTTGAATAGTATGGGAAAGAATATGCTATTTTATGGAATGAATAATATTTAAATAAGATTCAATTTATTTAAATATATTGATGGGAAAATAGTTTAAAGAAAGGGGGATAATGGTCCAAGTACCTTCCATAATGTTGATGACTCATCTATGGAATGAATGGCTCAGATCTCTCACCCTACAAGTCACCTTGATCAACGGTCCGTATTCATTCTCAAGAAAGAGGCAAAATATGAGAAACCCTAAACCTGAATTTTCTCTATAAATAGGGGTGCACCCTCTCTCTATTCTCTACACTTTTCTCTCTCCCACAACTCTTTATTCCCTCTCTCTCATAGGGGCACGCCCCACTCTCTCTCCTCTGGGTCTCTCTCTCTCCAACTTTCTCTCTTTAACCCTCTCTCTGCTAAGCCTCTATAGGGCACGCCCCAACCCTTAGGTCTCCCACTTTCTCTTTCATGCTTTAAAAATACTAAAGGTTGGGAAATTAAGGGCAAGCCAAAAAAAATTTGGAAGTAAGAGTTTGTAGATATTTAAGGATGAATACTCAGTTTGGCCGAAATTTACTTTTCCGATTCGAGATTGATGCTAAACCGTTGATCTCGCGGCATCGGATGTTGGTGACTTGGTGTGGGATATAATAAGCCCGGTTGAGGTAATTTCCGATACATTTTTTTTTTTTTTTTCTTGCTATATTTAATTATATTGGTTTTATATTTCTAAACATAAGAATTTTAGATATTTTTTTTGTTTAAAGAAAATTGGTTTAATGACATCAAGGTTTTTAAGATATTGGATTTGTTAGTTTTATTTTCTCTAAAGCAATAATTATTGTAATCAAACTACTTGTAAGTGTTCTTTGCCAAAAGAAAAGAAAATGGATGAAAAGAAGAAAAAAAAAAAAATTTCCTCAGCAAGATTGCATTAGTCTTTCTTTCACAAATCTGGGATTAAATAGACTCATAATTTCAACCGCTTATGCTACAATATAAGCCTATTGGTATATTAAATTGTTTTTCTTATTAATTATAACTAGATTATAGCACGGGCACCACAAGAAGCTGTAATTTATAAATTTTTTATATTTTAATTTTGAATTATTTGCTTTTTATTATATTTAATTAATTTATGTCACAATGAAATAATTACATTTCTTTTTTTACTATTTGCTTTTTATTATATTTAATTTATTTATGTCACAATAAAACAATTAATTTTTTTACTATTCCCAAAAATTTCCCATTTCTACTATTTGCTTATATAAGTTTTTAAGACATTAAATTGTAATTATCCTTTTTAAAAAAAAAACAAATGCCGCCTAAAAAATGAAATATCAGAAAATATTTGATGGGAGTTCTACTTTTCACGCGCTTACTTTTAAGAGAGAATCCATGATTTAGTCAAGGACACGATTTCCATGCTGCCAACCTGCATATTGTAGAAATGTGCGCTTGGCAATAAATATATTTTTTAAATATAATTTGATCTTAATTTTTATAGAATATATAATCTTTAACATGGAGATCATGCATATGAAAAAATAATAATTAAAAAAATTGAAATAATAATTATATTAAAAAAACAATCGAATCGATAGTTACACTTGTTTTCAGATGGACCATCTATTTGCATCCATCTTTAAGATGGATGCTTTATACCTCTGGACCGCATATTGTAGAAATACGGTCCAGCCCACGTGAAACAATTTTCCTTTAGTTAAAGACAGAAATATATATATATATATATATCTTAAAGATACATATTTCCAATAAAATGGACTTTTGTTGTTTCGATAGCATTTGGAAGTACCCTAGAATAGACATTTCTACCAATAACGTTTAAATGCAAGGAATCTCTAGAGCGAAAAACATGGTAGAGAGAGAAGGAAATGGCTAAAGCAAAATGGAAGTAGAAAAATATTTCTATGAATATAGAGAGACAGAGAGATGAGATATAAATTGGACTTTTGTGAATAAGAAAAAAAGTTAGAGATATGGACAGGGGAGAGGGATTAGGGGAGTTGGGTTAGTAACGAGAGAGAGAGAGAATGCCTTTTAGTCTGTAATTTTTTATTTTTTATTTTTGGCTCTATATGGGTTAGGGGAGTTGGAATAGCCAAGAGAGAGATGGACAGAGATTGCCTTTTTGTCTTAACTTCAAAATAGAGAAAAACAATTTCCATTAGTAAAAGATTTCTGCACGAGATTATGAATCCTAACGTATAGGAATGGAAACTCTCCTCATAAAATTATTAGGATCGTGTATAATGAGACTATTTAGTTTTAGTACAAGGAAGTCATAATTGTTTATAACCATCCGATGTAAAATCTGATAGTTAGGGAAAGTCACAAAGTTAGAGAAAATTTGTTTTGAACTTTGAGCTTGGCCAATGAAATAAATACAGCTATCCAATTTTACATCCAATCGTCAAGATCAATTGCGACCACTGTGTACCAAACGTAAATGGTCTTATTATGTACTTTCTCAAAACTATTTCTCAATAATTTTTTTCTAGTGATTCATACAACACCTTAGTAAAATAGATAAATAGCAGTTTCATATTTTAAAGAGAAATTCTCATAAATATACCTTTATTTTTACCTAACTTAAAAAAAAAAAAAAAACTTCAACTTTCATAAACCTCATCCATTTTTTTTTTTACCTTTTTTTTTTATTTTTATCAAAATAGCCTTTACAGTAATCATATTATTGTGAATCTTTAGTATTACGGTACTTTAAGTATCGTAATGACTACCCCATTTTATACGATAATTTAAATATTGTGATAATTCGAAGTATTTTAAATATCGAGACTATAAAAAAAAAAAAAAGTGTGATCTATAAAAGTTAAAAAAAAAAAATTTCATTTGTCAAAAATTTCCCTATTTTTAGTGATGGTTAATTGTTTGAAACATGAAATCATTACAGTAGCATTTATACAATCATACAAACATTTGTTACTCACAATTAACAAATAAATGCATGGTCTTTGACATTGACACAGTTGGCATTTTCATTGAATCCATGATACATAAAAGGACAGGTGGCTTTTTAACATTGAAGGACTGCTGTCGTAATGAATACCGATGATTTGGTCTAGGTTAGAAAACTAATTTGGAGTTTATAAAAAATTAGTCAAAATTAATATTTGATTGTTGCGGGTTAGTTGATCAATTTTGACTAGTTCCACACATTAAATAAAGTTGGAAATACTTTTATAGTATATTCTGTATTTCAATAAAAAATCAATTAAAATTAATATTTGATTAGTTTTTGTCAAGCTATTAGCAGTTCGATTGATTTTAACCGACCAAACCTTAAAAAGAGTTCACAACTTTTTTGGACCATTTGGCTCAAATCTTTATAAAGCAACTAGATGTGCACCGTTTTTATAGTTCCAAAATTGCACAGTGCATAAATGGATTCAATGACAAATGGATTCAAATATGTATAAATCTCACTATCAATATGCATTTGTTATCACCTCAGTAATTATGTGAATCCATTTATGCATGGTGCAATTTTGGAATTTTAAAAATGGTACAGATCAGACTTGTATACAACGAGACTATTTATATTTTGTATAAGAAGGTTACAATTATTAACAACCATCCAAAGTGAAATTTAATGGCTTGAGTGTGTCACAAAGTCCGAGAAAATTTTTTTTGAACTTTTTGAGATTGATCAATAGAATAAATGCAACCACCCAATTTCACATCCAATGGTCAAAATTAATTTGACTACCTTGTAGTAAAGATAAATTGTCTCATTATATACATTTTCTAGTGAAAATTAATAAAAAAAAATTCAAATAGGATAGGAAAGTAACTTATTATTTCCTTTTGAGAGGAGAATGTAACAAGATATGAAAGTGGCTATTGTATGTAATAAGATAGAAAAGTGTATATTACATTATTGTATTACATTTATATATAAAATGAAAGAACCACCACAAGAATGGTGTGGGGCTTAATTATTTTATCAAATAGTTTCTCTCTCTTTAAAATTTCTTCAAAAATATGGTTGAAAATAGTATTTGCAAACTAACCAAATCATATCTACCATATCACATTAAAGATTATTTTCTTTATTTTTCAAGGACTTTTTTTCAATTTCTACAGTGTAAAAGGAATGGCAGAAAGAGAAGATGAATAGAATTTCTATTGAAGTTATATAAATAGATGGTCAATGCTATTGGGTCATCTCTTTCTTAAATAAGCATAAATTTTATTCCAGTAAATGACTTAAATCCAAGTTCTAAAACCCCTAACATGCACCTACCCAATATAAAGAGCCACGTCTTTTTTAGTAGGATAATAAATTCCATTCTAAAAAAGGAGTTCCAACTTTCCTACCCAAATTAAATGCCTCCACAACTTCCATGAAGGTTTCGGAAGAAGTATCCAAATCAACTTGAATGGAAATTTTTACCAAAAAAAAAATAAGAAAAATATATTCATTTCTAGTATTGGTGTTCCCAAGGGAGTATAATATATGAGCTCTTAGATCATAAGAACAATGTCTCATGCGGGGTGGACCGCCTTTCTACAATATGCAGTCTAGAGGTATAAAACATTCATCTTAAAGATGAACACAGTTAGGTAGTCCATCTAAAAACAATGGTAACAAATGGTCCTAATATTTCTTAATATAATTATTATTATATATAGTTTTTCCATATTCATGATCTCCATATTAAAGATTATATATTCTTTAAAAATTAGGATCAAATTATATTTAAAAAATACATTTATTGCCAAGCCCGCATTTTTTCGATATGTGGGCTGGTCACATGGTAACCGCATCCAGATCATAATGGCTATTTTGGGAGATCAAAAATCACATCACAAATGTGGGGGAAAACACCAATAACATAATGCAAGTATTATTCTTACTTTTTTTTTTTGGTAAAAACACCTGTTTTAGTTGATTTGGATACTTCTTCCAAAACCTTTATAGAAGTTTGGAAGGTACTTCATTTGGGTAAGAAACTTAGGACTCCTCTTCTATAAGAGCATGTATACTATGCTATGTTGGGAGCATAGTTTACTTCTACTCCCTCGTTTAGATGACCTACTTGTGAGGATTTGTTGAAGCTGAAATTTTGGTAGCCACCTTAATATCATTAGATGATTATTTTCGAAAAACAAAGATTGAGCCCTGTAAAAATCAAAAAAATTATTCAATCTTGAGACATTATTTTTTCAAGTGATTAGAGGGTGCAATCAGGAATTTTTTAATGCGGTTAATCCCTGTATTAAAGAGGTTATATTCCAAAATTTAGGGAAGTTTTACTCGAGGGAGTAAGTAGACAGTATACTCTAGTAAGAGTAGATTAGCTTTTGGCATAATCTTGTCCCTCAAACAACCACGGTATGACTATGCAACCCAACTTGATATGCTAGAGAGGCCCCTCTTTGCCAATTATAAAAGACTAGAAGGGTGTTATTTAAGAACAGGTTCTCGAGAGGAATCACATATAAAACCATTTATTATGTTTGGAAATGAAATATTTTCATTGACAAGGAAAAAAAGGAAAGAAAAGATAATGTGTTGGTGAGCAGTTCTGCCTAAATTTCAACCATAAAATTGTCATTCATTGAATGGCTTGCCATGCTTTGGAAATGATAAGATTGCTGAGGACTTTTTGTGGCTTTTTAAGGGCAGTTTTCACTTGCGACCTTTGTAAGCATATGAGGGTTGTTTTCCCAAAGTGAGGTACAAACGACTTAGGCTTATCCCAGGCTTTAGCTTCCAGCCTTGGGCCACATTGAGTCGGACATCTGGCTGCAAGCTTGTGAACATAAGAGTTAAGTCTGGGTAAGTCAAGTTAAAAAAGAGACCTGATCGCCGGCTTTTGAATATAAGATGTGGGTTTAGGCAACTTAAACTCAAGGGGAGACTTGATCGCCGGCCTGTGGACATGATGTGCAGGTCCAAGCAAGTTAGTCTCGAAAGGAGGCCTGATCACCAGCTTATGGACATGATATGCAGGTCCAGGCAAGTTAGGCTCAAAAGGAGACCTGGCTGCTGTCCTATTGACAAGATGTGCAGATCTGGGCAAGTTAGGCTCAAATGGAGATCTTACCATGGACCTATGATGTGTAGGTCAAGGAAAGCTAAGCTCAAGAGGAGACTTGACCGCTAGCTTATGAATAGGAGATGTAAGTCCAGGTAAGTTAAGTTCAAGAGGAGACTTGATCATCGGTCTATGGCCATGATGTACATGTCCGGGTAAGTTAGGCTCAAAAGAAGACCTGATCGCTGATTACAAGAAAATAACCAAAAGATAACCTTATATAACTACTCATGTAAATCTATCCAAAGACTCGGTCAACCCGATATACACAACTTTATTAACTACTCCTACACGACTCTGCATGAGATATACATACCCATGCCTGCCTTATTTACCATGTTTATCCTTAAAGAAGATGAGCTACATGTTAGGCACATAACATCTCCTCCCTCCATAAAATTTGGTCTTGTCCTCAAGATCAAAATCGGTATGTACCGAGATGTTAAGTACCATCAAAATCGGGAAATTGCTGGTCTGTTGCAACGATGCAATCTTCTTCTTCATAACATGTCTCAATTAAAACAACTTCTTACATCGATGCCCCGGCACAAATTTTTCGTTACAATTATAACACTACCTTTTTACACGTCTCTCTTGCAATTCAACAGGTGTTATTCGCCAAACTGGAAGTGTAGGGCAGTTGTTGGTGGCCTCCTTGTTGGTTGTGATGGAGTCCTTCGCATCAAACGTTGGACTATATCGTTGTTGCGAGAAATTGCGGGCCTCGTACAAATGTGCAAGTCAGATAGCTGCTGATAAGGTCATAGGGCGCCTTGCCAATACGTATGCCTTGATGTTGTCGCTTAATCCGCTGATGAAACAGCTGACTTGTCAGTTAGGAGGAAGATACCCCACATTAGTGAGCAGCCTTTCAAATTGAGTTTGGTAGTCTCTAAGAGTTTCAGTTTGTTGTAACTTAACTAACTCTCTAAAGAAATATTGGAATTGGGTGGGATCGTACCTAGCATACAACCTGTCACAAAGCGTCTGCCAAGTCATTTCGCCTCCTCTTGTTTGAATAGTTGTTACCACAGCTAAGCATCAGCCTCCAAATGGAAGGACGCAAGAGCCACATGTTTTTCCTCTAGTGTTTGATGAAACTGGAAAAATTGTTCCACTCTACAAGTCCAACTCGTTGTGTCATCTTCATCATTAAAGCGAGGAAAATCAAGTTTGAGAAGCCTTGTAGCGAAGGACTGCTGCGATCCATTTTGACGGTTTCCATTGGTGCTCCCAGGTCATACTCCAAGGTTCTGAAGTGGAGCCTTTGAGTTCTCCCCTACTTCAAGTTCAATATTAGCTGGACATGAACTAAGCTTTTCGAATAACTCGTTGAGTTTATCCATTATCTATTGTTGTCTAGCAGTGAGAGAACTCACATCATTGTCCTACTTCTCCACTCGCTGATCCATGCATTTGCTCTGATACCACAATGGCACGTAGTGAGAAGAGTTCTTCCTATTCTTCGACGTACCGATCTTGCTATCTTGCTAATACAGCAGAAAACAAGAATGTAGTAAGTAAAACTAAGTTTAATGGAGGAAACCTGGCCTCGTTAACACACAGATGTTGATTGGGTTCAAAAGCTCCCCTTCCCGAAAGGTTACTTCTCATTAAATAGCCATGTTGATTACAAGAAAATAACCTAAAGATAACCTTCTATAACTATTCATATAAATCAACCAAAAGACTCGGTCAACGCGATATATACGACTTTATTAACTGCTCCTATATGACTCTGCATGATATTTACATACCTATGCTTGCCTTATTTACCATGTGTATCCTTAAAGAAGAGGACCTACATGTTAGGCACGTAACAATAGATATGGTGTGCAATTCTAAGAACAGAGACGTCACCACCAGCCTATGGGCATGATATGTAGATGGGCAAGTTAGGCTCAAAAGGAGAGCTGACCATCAACCTTTAATACCTTTTTGATGAGCTGGCCATTTGAATAGTCAAAATCTATTGGGTGACAATGTTTGGAATTCCTTGGCATTGGCTTGGTGGATTCTTTGTGAAACTAACTTAGCATGGATCGTCGTGCTTGAACATTGGGATTATCATCAAAGATGTTGATGCCTGGTTCATGAGACTTAGTGTGGGGTCAGACACATCAGGTGCTACCCGTCTATTCTCACGAGGCTCCCCATTTGCACAAGTCATTTTTTATCGGCATTCGCTATCATTCATCAGCACACTCGGCTTGGGGACTACATCTTCTGCTGGTAAGTTTTGAGATTTACAACCATGTGACAACCTATCCTTCATGTTCATGATGACAATCCGGCTCTAATATGGAGTGCAAACACTCTAAACACATCCCCTAGCACATTTTTGAACAACCAAATCTCTTGCGACTCCACTAGAGAGGAGTTCACGCTTCATATTGGGTGAAATCCAGAAAAAAATAGTACTTTCACTCTCTAGAAGCGAGCTTCATGATAGTCATTCTCTCTGTCAATCTCTCTCTCTCTCTCTTTCTAACTTTGACAATAGGTCCCCTGTATTTTTTTTATAATGGTCGTCAAAAAGGGTTCCTGCATGGTTACATTCGCATTATCTTTTTAAGTCTCCCAGCACCATTAACTGCACACATTCTCAGCTGGCAGTTGCTTGATTTAGATATCTCACTAGAAGAAGCGACTGAACTAGTGTATCAGCTGCATGAACGTGAGAATAAGATGGCTCGGAGATCAAAAGTTGAGGTCAAATTCGTAGTAGGCAGGAGCCTCTCCAATTCACTTTAACCTGCCATGAAAAGCGGCAACGAATGATGAGTTGCAGTAGCCACTCTAGACGTTACCAGGATATCACCCTTCAACATATCACTGGAGACCTTCCTGTTCCATGGATTGTCACCATGAACGTGAAGGATAGGTTGTCATGCGGCTATAAATCTTAAGACTAACCAACAGAAGATGGAGG
This sequence comes from Amborella trichopoda, assembly GCF_000471905.2. The sequence continues at coordinate 833,189 of NW_006497508.1, forward strand.
ACCCAAGGCGAGCATGCCGATGAATGATAGCGAGTGCCAACCAAATATGACTCGTGCAAAAAGGGGAGCCTCGTGAGAATAGACGGGTTGTACCTGATGTGTTTGACCCCACATTAAGTCTCATGCACAGGGCAACAACTTCTCTGTTGATAATCCCAATGTTTAAGCACGACGATCTATGCCGAGTTAATTGAAAAAAAAATCCATCGAGCCAATGCCGAGGAATTCCAACTAACGTCACCCAATGGATTTTGACTATTCAAATTCCCCGCTTGTCAGAAAGATATCAATGGCATGCGTTTAGGTCTCCTTTTGAGCCCAATTTTTCCACCTGCACAGCATGCTCACAGGCTGGTGGTCAGATCTCCTTTCGAGCCTAACTTGCATAGACTTAGACACCATATCCATTGGCCTGCAGTCAGGTTTCCTTTTGAGTCTAACTTGCCTGACTTACACATCATAGGCCGTCAATTAGGTCTCCTTTTGAGCCTAACTTGGCCCGTCCTGTACATCATGTCCAAAGGCCGGCATTCAAGCCTCCTCTTAAGCTTAACCTACCTAAACATATATCTCCAATTCATAGGTTGGCGATCAAGTCTCTTGAGCTTAATTTTCTTGGACCTATACATCATAGGTCGACGATTAGGTCTTCATTTGAGCCTAACTTGCTCAGATCTTCACATCATGTCCATAGGTCGACGATCAGGTCTCTTTTTTTACCCTAACTTGTCGAGACCTGCACATCATGTCTATAGGCCGATGATCAGGTCTTCTTTTCAACCTAATTTGGCCAGACTTGGACATTATGTTCATAGGCCGACGGTCAAGTCTCCTCTTGAACTTAACTTGCCTAGACGCACATCTTATATTCAAAGGCCAACAATCAAGTCTTGTTTTGAGCTTGACTTACCCAGCCTTACCTCTCATATTCACTAGCTGGTGGCTGGTTGTCCGACCCAATGTGAACCAAGGCTAGATACTAAAGCCTGGGATAAGCCTAACTCGTTTGTACCTCACTTTGTACAAGGGTTGCAAGTGAAAACCGCCCTTAAAAGGCCACAAAACGTCCTCAGCAATCATGTCATTTCCAAAGCATGGCAAGCCATTCAATTGAATGACAATTTTACGGCTGAAATGTAGACAAGATTGGTAAACCCAAAGCCCGGAGTTATCTCTGAGCCCTTTTTTATGTGTAATTGCGCCTTCGTACATAACAAAATCAAAAAGGAATGTTTGCATATTTTCTACTACTTACGATATAGAGAGATGGGATGGAAGCAAACTTCTTTGAGGTAAGCCCATGTAATGAAACAAGGATTGCCAAAGAGCAAGATGTTAAAAAAGATGAGAAGCCCTCACTCAAATCTATCTTACAAATTAACTTTTAAATCAAAATTTTAGAGATTTATGATTTAATTTAGGGAAATTATGGCAAATATATCTTAATTTACGCTTAATTGGAAAAAAAATCTCAAAGTTTCGTTTACCTCGTCTACACCTTTTTCCTCATTTTCGGTTTTTTTAGACCAAAATGACATTCGCGATAGTAAGACTACCGTAATACATGTCATTTTATATGGTATTTAAAATACTGTAGTAAATTCAAGAAATATTACAGTACTTTAAGTACCGTAAAACTCTGGCCATGACTGTGAAGCTAATTACGGTTCTTTAAGTACAATAAAAACTAAACCCCATTATACGGTATTTTAAGTACCGTAAAAACTAACCCACTTTATACGGCACTTAAAATGCCTTAAATCATTTTCTCATGTTTATATTTATCTCTTTCATCTCTAATTCTTTCTATGTTTATCTCTTCTTTCTCTCTCTCTAATTCTTCTTATTATTTATTTCTTCTTTCTCTCTCTAATTCTTTTATATATTTTCTTTTTTTTTCTAATTCTTGTGTATCTATTATTTCTCTCTCTACGATCTCATCATCGTTTCCTTAGATAGATTATGTCCTCTGTTTTGCATAGATGAAGTTAATGGTTGATTACTCTCTCTAAAGAAACGATGATGAGATTGTAGAGAAAGAAAGAAGAGAAAAAAAAAAATAGAAAGAGAAAGAAGAGATAATATTAAAAAGAATTAGAGAGAGAAAGAATAGATGTTTAAAAAGAATTAGTGATGAAAGAGATAAACAGAATGAGAAAAGGGGTTACGGCATTTTAAGTGTCGTATAACATGGGTTAGTATTTACGGTACTTAAAATGCAGTATAAAGGTTAGTGTAAGTTTACGGTACTTAAAGTATCGAATAAAATGCCCTCAGTATGACAGTACTAAAAGTACCATATAAAATTTTCTAAGTATTACAGTACTTAAAGTACCATATAACATCCACTAACTATTATGGTAATACGACTACCGTGAAGGTCATTTTGGTAAAAAAAAAAAACCGAAAATGAGGAAAAAATATACCGATGATATAAACAAAAGTTTGAGGTCTTTTTTTTCCAATTAAACTTAAATTAAAGTATATTTGTAATAATTTTCTTTTAATTTAAGATGATTATGAATATGAAAAACAATTAAAAATAAAATTGCTAAAATGTGATATTTTTGAAATAAACTACTATATCGTCTAAATTTATTTTAGCCCCATGGGTTTTTTACAACATCCATCTTAGAGATGGATGTAGGTGAGTCAGCCGGTTCTTGCACCCGTTGACTCATAAATAACTTTTCAATTATTTAATTGACAAAAAGGAATGGAATATTTTAGTAGGATGCTCTAACTACCAGTGTACCACCCTATAGGATAGCATATCAAAAGAAATTAGGAATGTAGTAGTAAATGTGTAATGCTGCTTTCAAATCATGGCTGAAGCATTCACCCCAAAAAGATCATGGCTTAAGCTTATTTTTTACCAACCTTTCTATTTTAAATTATAAAATTCGGTGAGTTTACTGAAAAAGAAAGAAAATGTTTAGATTGCGTGAGCAGCAACCACATTAAAGCAACCTTATAGCTTTTCAAGTAAATATAGAGAGCTGCAATTATAGCGGAAATAATGGCAGCTATAACGCTCACACCAAATATCAGTGATTATATGAAGATCCTAGATGGAGTGATATTGGGTTTCCCAGTTTAACAATAAGATAAGGAAAATTGTTTCATGCGGGTTGGACAGCATTTCTACTTATCCGGTTCAAAAAGTGTCAAGCACCCATTTTAATGATGGATGCAAATAAGTATTCCATCTAACAATAATGAAAATTAACAGTTCAAATGTGTTTTTACTAGAACTATTTTTTTTTTTTTTTCATATTCATGATCTCCACGTTAGAGATTACATGTCTTTAAAAACTAAGTCTTAAAATCCATCTCAAAAATAAATTTATTAAGAGACTCGCATTTCTACATATACGGGCTTGGCCGCATAGAAACCGGATCCATAAGATCATGCTATAAAACAAAAACAAGACCTCTTATTTTTTAAAAAAGGGGGTCATTTGTAAAAGATGACAATTTTAATCAGAGTGAAAGGCCACCTCTAAATCTTGCTAAAAGTTACACTTCCGGTGCCGAAATATCTTTCGATGGCCTAAAACTCTACTTTCACCCCTGATATGATATTTAAATCTCCAAAATTGTGTGGATTGAGCGTACCTATAAATACTTAAAAATTATGAAAATTATTAGTCTAGATAATGTCCTACAATATGCAATATTTTTAGGACATAATTTTTTTTTCTTTATATATATATATATATATGTAGTTACAGTGTCAGCTAAAGGTTTAGATTGAATTTGAGCATAATCCAATGGTCAAGACTTGATTTCGTATTTGAATTTTTATTTTATTTTTTATACAAATCCAAATCATTTAAAATTTTAAACATCTATTTTTAAAACATATTGAAATCTAATAAAATATTAAAAAAATAATTTGAAAAATATAAATGGACCAAAATACCCCCGATAGTTTTGGGGGATATTTTGGTTAATTTGTTTAATATTTTTATTAGATGCAACTTGATTATTAGAATGTATACCTAAAATTTCAAATGATTTGGATTCGTAGAAAAAAAATGAAAATGAAAATTCGAAATAAGGTCGTGATCATTAGATCGGCCGAGATTCAATCTGGACCATTGGTTAATACTGTAAAAGTTAGCCCGTGGGCTGACAGCATCCATTC